>OZ025257.1:35022971-35148424 GCA_964019135.1 Arenicola marina | reverse complement strand
GATCGACTGATCTGAAACCCAAATACACACACTTCACCGCCATACATGTAGGCGTGACCATAATATGAAATTGGCTTTGTGGTGTTTTTAAGGGCTGTATTTGCCTGGTCCCCGTAACCATTGCGTTTGTGCATTTAGGTCACCTTTATTTGAGTCGTATTTCGATGCTAACTTTATTAAAACAGGATACTAGATCAGTGGAATAACCAAGTGTATAATTCTACTCCAAGTATCGGCCTGTGGGAAGTTAACTTATCTCTCTATTACAAGCACACGTTTATCTATAATATATTTGTTATTATTTATAAAGATAATTCCGGCCAATTTAAGACATTCTACCTACTACGCAGAAATTAGAGATTAACAGTCACAATTAACAACACTGTGGCATGTGCATCAAATGTGGTATATTGGCAATATTTGCTTGACAGTCGGTGACCAGTTGAAAACCACCTGTAATTACGTCACAGGTGTGTGCATTAATTGACTGATCGCCCTGTCTTAGGGAAGATCATCACGTCTTTCACAGGCCATGAATCCAAGCGACAAGAATAAATTATTCATAAGCAGTGATATAATGTTGCAAGGCAACGATATTTAAACGGCTTTAGGATCACAGTGAGAGTGGCTGTGATTTATTAAAGGTAAGACGAAGAGAGATCTGACAGTGGCGAATATAGCTTTTATCACTTGGGGGCTGAATCTACAAAATGTCACTTTGCGATGTATTTCTTTGGAAATCTGACTTTGACAGTGTATGGTCAGATTCTCAAATTGTCATCCTCCCACCTAGATCTGCCCCTAGTCTGATATCAGTGTCACTCCTACGTGTCCCAGTGGGCGCATTTCCATGCTAACCCGGGTATATCCCCAAGGTGAACCAAATACGCACATTACGCATCGGTTTACCGCCGGACACTTCTTTCACCCGGGTCGGATGCGCGCGCATCAATTCGGTATGCCGATGTGCCCCGTTCAAAACAGCACAGGACATTCGGGAGAAGATGGCGGCTTATTGAAAAGTGACTGACTAGGCTGGTTCCATTGCCCCTAAATGAACAGGACATGACCGGTGTGAACATTTCATTAATATCCTGCGTAGCCCGTCCGGTAGGCCCGGAAAAGCTTATGTATACCGGGCGGCCCACCGGGCGGCCCACCGAGCGGCCCACTGGCGGCCCACCGAGCGGCCCACCGGCGGCCAACTGGGCGGCCCACTGGCGGCCAACTGGGCGGCCCACTAGCGGCCCACCGAGCGGCCCACCGGGCGGCCCACCGGGCGGCCCACCGGGCGGCCCACCGGGCGGCCCACCGGGCGGCCCACCGGGCGGCCCACCGGGCGGCCCACCGAGCGGCTCACCGGGCGGCCCACCGGGCGGCCCACCGGGCGGCCCACCGGGCGGCCCACCGGTATTGGCCCATTCTGTCAACTATCTCGGCCGGAATCTCCAGCGACGGCGCTATATACAGCAACAATCATGTTAATAGCTTCTCTGTCACATATTCCCACCCGTAGCTGTCACACAGTCTCACATCCTGTGCTTCTCTCTATAATACACGTTTGTCATATATAGTTGTCAGGCTTCGGCTAATCAGCGAAATAATCAACCCGAAAGTAACAAGCTCTCGAGAACCCAACAAAATGTACTGAGCACGTCATCGGCTTCAGACCGGAAACGTGCTATGTCGCGATAGGGCGCCCCATGTTGGACGAATGTCCGCTGGAGAATGATATGGGCGCAAAGTCGAGGGGGGGGGGGGGGGGAGGGGGAGGGCTACCTTTTCCGATGTCCGGGATTGGCATCCAGGAATTCTTGGAGATTCGCGATAAGCTGTTGGCAATTTTTGGGGATCTTTATCCGTACAATTCCTGGTTCAACGCGAAGACCCTTTGCCTATTTACCGCGATCCGTTATAGCAGTCTGCAAATTCCTCCATATTCGCGATATCATAATTAATTTTATCAGAATTTTTTTCCCGCCCAGCTTTAAAATGTCCTAATTTTGGAGATTCGATATTGCTCTCCCTAATTCTTGGGAATTCGCAATTCAAAGGGGTATCGGCTCCCCCCCCCCCCCCCCACCTCCCTCCCAAGATGGCGCCGGGTGGCAGTGAGGTAGGCTTACCAATTCGGATTTGGGCTTTGGGTCCCGAATTTTCTCCCGCTATGGTTGTCTCGTGTTACACGTGTGTGGTGACAATAGTGGCCTAAAACATGCATTCACTCATGCATTGGTTAAGAGGCCCTAACGTTTAATGGGACGATGTATAGGCCTACAGCGCACGTATATCTGGACAACTATGTCTCGGTGGATGGGTCGCAAGGTCGACGAACAGACAAACAAAAACGAACCTCACTCCCATGTAAAGCGCTATTTCGGCGTTTCAAAACAAAAACAAAAGACAGTTCATTTCACAGTCTAACAATTTGCATCGCTCTGCCGATTGTGTGAGGTGTGGACCTGAATACACTGGCGGATGTAGCCGGGGTCTCCAAGGATACTAGACCCCTCCCACGTCTTTTAATCCTCGAGGTCCCTGTTCACTGCATGTTTGGTTTGAAACCCAATTTGTCGTAGTGCTTCACACGCTGGCCCCTCCCCCCCCCCCCCCTTCCCTTCATGTATATAGCTGTGCGATCCCGGTCGTGCATGTCGGAGAACTCGTTCCCACTCAAAGTAGA
Organism: Arenicola marina; assembly: GCA_964019135.1. NCBI lineage: Eukaryota > Metazoa > Annelida > Polychaeta > Arenicolidae > Arenicola > Arenicola marina. Next base: position 35,145,741 of record OZ025257.1, on the reverse strand, counting down.
CGCCGACAATTCTGCCAAGAACGCAGCTTACAGGGGCGGATCTAGAAGGTTGGCAACCCCCCCCCCCCCCCTTCGGAACTTGAGCATACAATGTAAAAGTTGAGTTTTCTAACGAAATATATTGGAAAGAGCCATTTTGTAGATGCAACCCAGAGGCGGATCCAAGGGAGGGTTTTTTTAATGGGACGTTAAAGACTGTTAAAGTCGAAATTGCTTCCACCCGCCAACACCCCCCCCCCCCCCTCTGGTTGTAAAAAATTGGTGGACACTCGGCGTCATTTTCACCCCCCCCCCCCATCCCCCCGGTCGTACAGTTTTTTTTGAAGAGCCCCCTCTACCAACGGTCGCTACCCCCCCATTCCAAAATCCTAGATCCGCCTCTGCCCTAGATATCGCCCTCCTCTACCCCAACACGCACAACAAATATCCCAGTTGAGTTTCACGCACAGTGCAATTTACACGCGACCTAAACGCGACGATAGTAGCATGGTTACTTATTACTTAATAATATCATATTACAAAACGCTACATGGCGTTGCTGTATCACACCGATTTCTTGGCAGAATGTACACACAGTGATGTACCTGGTAATCACCTTGATATATGTGTCACAAGGGCGGCATTGTGTACATGTGACTATGTGGAATCCTATGTATAACGGACCGGAGACGCCAGTGTCTAGATTCCTGAATAAGCAAGTGCGTCACTTGGCTGTGGCGCTAATCTTATGGAGGCAAGATGTAAGCGGTTCCTCCTTTAGAGATATCATGCTGCATTATGCAAGTAATTCATCCGATGATCGCTAAGGGTATGTTATTAAATTATACCGACTCACCTCGTCCAGGGAGAGACCCATAAGGATGATTAACCACCAGATGCAGTTGCCAGGTTGTGTTTGGTTCTGGCTTGCAATTGTCCATATATCTCGCAGAGGAATAAGAAAGAAGTATGTCACATCACCCGAGTAGAGGGTTCTAAGAATGCCAACACAGATGAGAAACCTCATAAAACGAGCCTAGATTCTGGACACTGATTGATTGATGTGTCCTATAACCTCCAGGTCATGCCATGGCACCCGGTGATGCGAAGTGACGGAGACAAATTAACATAAAATAAGGATTAACGCTCTGCGGGCTACCACTCAATCAAACCGTGGCGGAGTCATTACTAACGGACGTTTATTGCAAGATGAAGTGCGTGTTTTAGGCCGCTTTTGTGCACACAAGGGCTAAACTGGGCATTGGAGATTATTATTAGAAAAGGATACAGGAGTTATGCAAATCCTTCGTCAATCCATGTGATATTCATCAATAGTATAACCCAAGTTATATACATGTATATTATATGAGCCAAGGTGGATTACCCGTGTAACGTTATATTGGACTCAACGGTGTTACAACGGTGGCGCTGTGGGCAAAGCTCTGTGAAGATCTGTGAAGATAATGAACAATTTATACCACAAAACGCTGTGAATAACCCAATCATGAACATATCGAGCATTTAAAGAAGTTGATCGCAGATCTTTAAGGAAAAACATTGATTGACAAGAAATTATAGAAGATATTTATACATTTATGTATTTAGTAAATGATTTAAAATATATATAATATCCATTGTTATCAACAGTATTTAAAAAAATATTGTTACATATATTTTCTTTTCCTAAAGTGGAAACGATAATAATAAATAATGGTCCATTTGCTTCTAAATTACTTAATATCGCCTATGACTGTGAAGCTTTGTTGGGGTACAATTAGGGGCAAGGGTTTGATATATGGGGACAGGGGTCGATTGTGGAGGAGGGTAGTTTCATTAAAACTTAGTCCCTAATGGCACCCTTCTTGTAAGACACGTCTTGTTTATTTGATGTTCTACTTATGTGTATACTTATGTTTCGCCATCTAAGCATGTGTGTATTTTTTCTAAAAGTGCATCACGCGTCGGCGACTACAATCTTAGCCTGTGTCTCATAGCCGTAGTACTGCTAGGTAATGCATATACGTATATTGACATATTTTTGATTCAATATATGAAATGAACTTGGAACTCTGAACTCTGAACTTCCGTTGACAGAGTGAGCACATATTGAACCCAGGCGTGACATCACTTCTTGTTTAACTCCGCCGATAGAAGCCTTGTGTTTATTGTACCAAACACAACACTAAACGTTTATTAGCAGCCTAAGGTTTGCGCAATATAACAATCAGGCATGCAATAAAGCAAGGCAGTAATGAACATATACATACATCCCACATCCGTGTACCATACTGAAGCAAATGGCGAAAACATACAGCTAATTTCTCACCTATACAGCAAGATTTGCGTATGTAACGACTCGACGCCACCTAGCGACCCCCATTGTAGGAGAATGAGCCCACCCGCAAGCCAGTCGCTAAGGAAACCAGGCCGCAAAGGACGCGGAAGTGCTAGATGGCCGCACTGATAGGAACGGCCCAGGTGAAGCCATAAAGATGTCATCGCAACCTCAAAATGGCCGCCCTGGAAAGCCATAGAACTAAATAACGCAAATACTTACTCTCGGTTAATGGGTGGGTCTTGTTCCTTGGCTTGGACGTTTGTGTGGCGGTTCGAAGGTCACGGGAGGGGGGCCTCCCTGGTGTAGTGGTTAGCGCACTAGACCGCAGATCAATAGGTCCTGGGTTCGAATCCGGGCTCGGGCACCTAATCTGAGGCATGTTTCATTCCTTCATCCTTCATCGTCTCGGGAGGTTCCTTGGCCCAATTTAGCCTGTATGTGCACAAAAGTGGCCTAAAACACCAACATTCCATTCCTCGAAGGTCACGGTGATTATAGCTCATAGGTGGCTCAAACTGGAGTAATTCTGTCTGACATCTAACTCCGATGGTCATCTTTAAGCGGGGGGGGGGGGCAAGGAGTATTTCCGTTCCTCGAGAATGGGTTTTTCATTTCTCCGTGAACTGGGAATGAGGCAAATACTTCTTCGTGAAGTGGGAATGGGGTATAGCCGACCGTCGTGATCAAGGATTTTCATTAATCGTAAGAAATTTAGCCTTCGTGATCTGGGAACACGAGCCCACCTTGCCCCCCCCCCCCCCCGCCTCTTTACGAGGTTCACTTGTCTGTCTTACCCCGTCGCCCTGTGGTACAGCAAGTGAGTTCACCCGGTATAAATAGACAAACATCGTGTAACGATTTTCCGTGATGAATTGTCTGCATAATTCGGTTTGGTGAGTTTATATATAGCTGTAAGTGATATACCACTTGCCGGATCCCTTCAAGCACGAGGGGGTCATATCTTTCAAAACCTATCAGGTCTAATGCAAACTGACCTAAGCGGCGGCCTCCCTTGGCGATCTCCCGGCTGAGGGCGTTCCACCAACGCCATGGTCCCGCGACCCCACGCAAAATATATCCATAACAAATGTCCTTTCTAAACGAAAATGGAAATTCCAGACAGATTGCCGCCGTATATGTAGTCCTATATTGGCATCAAGTGCATCAATTATTACATTTTTTATACTACTAACATCCGATAGATTAAAAGGCTTTTCATTAATTTAGGCTCATATTCTCTATGTTCGAACTATATTGTTTAATCGAGTACAAATCATGACATAAAAATACCTTCCTACGCATTAATTGTGGTCCTATGAAAAAAATTCAGATAAATAAAGTCAGCTAAATGTTACTGTCTACCTAAAGAGCCTTCGGGAATAGTTTGTGATCCGAACGTCCTCTATCGGGAGAAAAACTTCGAAATTACGGTCACAGGGCACGCAGTCAAACAAAGCCATCTTCGCTATTCGGTGGGGAATGGAATCTTTGGATATCTTTTTAATGGAGCAGTCACTGTTTGTGATTTGTCAAGCCCTAGGTTCTTAGCTTTGCTTGTATACTACTGTATTTATGCCGCAGATGACGCAGATACGTAAACTATTCGCGTTAACCCCCCCCCCCGCCCCACTGGCCGCGATTGGCCCAAATTATAAAAAGTTTGAGGTTCAATAGAATTCTTGGCCAACGCAGACAATACCAAAGTGGCCAGACAGAGGGGTATAATGACAAACGATACCATGGAGAGCTTCGATAAACCAGTAGAAACGTATCACTTCTTGGAATAGGATATTCGTCTAAGAATAGGTGTCACCTTGTCACTATGTTCCCGTTGAACTGCCATCGTAAAACTCATAAAGATACCTTAGTCGAGTGCTTCAGGTCAAAGGGTCTCCGATATATTGAAGCTTAATTCTTCCAGACCCCTTTGAAATTAGTCGCGGGGCCCCTGTGGTCGACAGAGAAGGTATTTCACTCCTATTCATCAAGAAACTTTGCAAACAGAAACCGACAAGGGTACAAGATCGCGCCATAGCCCTTGTAAAAATGTCCAAGTAACGACCATATGAGAGAATTTAATTTGAGAGTAGAGTAGAGGAAGGGCGGATTAAAAACAGTTTGAGCTGGGATGAAGTAGGCCAGTTGTCCACCTTGCATGGTGAATCTAACAAAGTATCAGGAAGGGAGTGGGAATTTTTTTTTGGTTTGCTTTAAGGATAGAAATGTAGATAAAGTAATAAAATAAATTGGTAACCAATCACCTAGTTTGCAGAAAACAGGATTCGGATTTAGATTTAGTAAGTGAACAGACACAAACGTTTGAGTACCAGAGGCGTAGCTGCACCACAGCAACACCGACTTCATGTATATGTGTCTCAGCAAGAACTGACATTATGTGACACGCAGACATGAAAAAGGCGGCATGAATGGCATATTTCGTAAAAGTTACAATAAAGAATGTTACCTATGAGGTTCAATTAGATTATTTAGAAATAGTATGCATACATATATCGACTTGTTAGACTTAATTTGTCAACATGGTTTGTGGGTAAGCTTACTAATATTCATTTTAGAAGTCCAAACTATCAATAGCGAAGGCCTTTCAGCTTGAAATGTCACTGGTGTTCAGCAGCGTGACCGGATTTCGATTTTGTTTTGACCTTTAGATCAAGGCGGCCACCTGAGAGGGCAACATCCATCACCCTTTTTCTCTTTCCACGTTCTTTCCCCCGTTGGAGAACACGTCTGCCATGCCTTAGATACAGTAGGACTATTAGTGGTAATTTAATTCCACCTGAATTTATCTGGTTGATTAAATCCATCACACGGTGGTAAAAAAAACAACGACAGGCGATGTCTGTAGGCAATCCACTGGAGCCAAAGTACAGCGCGATAGCTTCGGCCTTGCCTAATGTCCACTTTATCGCCATTACTTCGTCAGTGGACATGTTTTTTGGCACTCGAAGGCCGTGTGGGGCGCAGTTCATCCACCCTCATAGCGAACTTTTATGCCATCTTTTTGTACAGATATAGGATCATCTGTGGAGCCAATATTTGCCGCAATGAACATTTGTCGCAACACAATTTGTGGCAATGAACGACATATGACGCAAAATCCTCCACGACATCTGTCGCAAAGCTTTTACTACAGATGTAGAGGATTTTGCGACAGATGTCTTTGCAACAATTTCGTTTATGGCGACAAATGTCGGCTGAATAACATCGTTTCGTTCTTGAACGAGAGTCACGTTTTGACGCTAAGGCAGCCGCCACAAGCCCGGCCTCCAGGTCCTAGCACCACGGGTTGAAATGAGGTGTGTCTCAGTACATGGGTGAGGAGGTAGGGGGTTGGGGAGGGGGGGGGGGCAGCAGTCAGCCCCGACATCCGGGAGCTGATCTTGAATGCGTGGCCAGGCAACGAAATCAGATATCGGAAAAAAAAAAAAAGCTGCAGTGATCCGTCGGCATTATTAAAATCCTGTCAGTGACATTTATGACTGATTAGGCTATTTAATTGCTGAGCTATTTTAAAGTAGATTCCCTTTCCTGTTGAACAATTTACTTCGGTTATTCAACCATCATGCCATATCTTATTTTCATTGCTCAGATGATTCTAATTTTCTTCGACGAAAGTAAGCGCTTTCTTTTCCCCGATCGCCTTATTCAATATGCTGGCGTCATTAATAAAGCCAGGTTGTGTTGGGGTGATACATTATGTGTCAATCTCAGAGCGATGTAAGGCTAATGCATGCAAAATATAATATAGAAAATATGACATAGAAAGCGGTTTTGCAAATATAATATAATTGGTTCATCAATACTTAAATATAATATTGTGTATGTTCCGGATTATCTGTGTGGCCATAAACCGTTCTTGAAGTCACCCACAAATCCCCATCTACCTTTTATTTTAGGTACATGTGATGTTTACACTCGGCTTCCGTTGTCCCAGGACAGTCCTTGGACCAGCTCATAACCTTGCTAAAACACAAATCAACACCATTCGCATCCCACACACATGCACTTCTCTTCTTTGCGCAAATACCAAGAAAAAGGTACTGATTGCATCTACAGATGAATAACTCCTACGGTTCATATGTGTGGGGCGGGAAGGGGGGTGGGCGAGCAGGGTCGGTGTGGCGGGGCCACTGGGGTCTGAGGGGGGCGGGGTCGGTGGGTGGGGGAGGGGAGGGGCAAGGGTCGCATGCACAATGTACAAGGAACCCAGCTGCAAATAACTTCCTAACCTGGCGTTGGGTGTTGGGGGTGGTGGTGGTGGGTGGGGTGGGGGGGGGGGGGTAGGGTACCATCAGAAAGCCAATCTCACGCTTGCACTGAAAAACCTTGCATCAGCGGAAACACGGCATAAACCACTCAACGTCTTGGGTGGTAGGCAGACACGAGCCAGACGCTGGGAGGAAGTAGCAGAAGAAGAAAGAACAAGACCTAAGCAGAAGGGCGATCGATATGCCGTGGATTGCGCGATCATACTGGTGTATGCTTGTCATGTGGGGCGGGCTCTGGTTTATTGGCTACTGGGGCCTTGCAGCTGTGGCTCTGACCGATGGCCCGCAGCCATTACCATCACCTGCCCTGGCGTATGCCACCCCCACCTCCTTCTTATATCACCCGCCATCAGTGCTAGCTCTATGTCTGTCTGTCTTTTTTCATCTACTCCTTGTTCTCTGCCCCATTACGAGTCTCTTGCCTTCCTTTCCCTGTCTTACGGCTCACGCTGTTTCTTTCCGCTACCGCTCTTTCTCCTTTACAGTCTCGTAAACAGGATATTACCGTTTTGCTTTTCTTTTCCTGTCATTTCGCACTCTGTAGCTCTCTCACTATTTCGCTGATTATTCTGTCGCACCCTCACTCCTTGTTCTTTCTTCTCGTTATTTATCTCTCTCACTGTGCTAGGCAGACTTTTTGTAACTGTGCCTGTGTCTGTCATTCATTGTGCCCGATACCGTCTAATCAAGCCACTCATCAGCCTACTTTCTATGTCTTTCTACGTCTCTAGTTGGATATCTGTCTCACTCCATACGTCCCCTACCTCTCGTCCTGTCATTTTGCACCCTCAGTTGCATGCTCTATACCCCCCCCCCCCCCCCCACCCCCGCAACACATCCTCTCTCGTCTCTTATTCGCTCTTCCAAGGCACTCGATACGATGGTTCCACCCTCCTGGCTATCAATGGTACTTCCAGTGCTTGCCGCAGAAGATAATTCACCGTTGTGACGGCATAACGAGGGAGGGTAACTCACCTCCCAAGCAACCAGCAAAGACCCTTGGAGATACCGTTGGTATCTACATCTGTGACATTCATAAACCCGTTTGATATTCATAATGTACCTCTTGCCTTCGTCGCGCAATTATTAAAGTTTATTCGTATCGATCATAACACACTAAATACACAATAATATTGAGTACACATTTAAGACACTTGGCTTAGGAAGTGCGAATGCAACACATTTTGTTTCTGCAACCGACATCAAAGACCCGATAGACGAAATTGCTCTTCCGTAGAATACGTTTAGTGCAACATCTCTATCAACATCAATGTTATCCGCCAAGCGAGATACTGCACATATGTTAAATTGTACATCATTACGTCTAACGAAATTAGGACAAGATTATAAAGTTGAATTTCTTCCGTTCGCAACCATTTTGTCTTTGACTACATTGGCGACGTAATTAACTGATCATTGTTTTAGCGGCAATCGCATTGTGCTTTGTCCACTTGATAGATATTACACGCGATTATCCTTACAGACGATATGCCTCGGATTCTAATATTGTCTTCGTTTTATTGACGTAATTTAATTACATAGAGCATAGAACATCTGCTACGTTTGTTTATTGTTGGCGCCAGAATACCAAGTCTGAACTTATGTGCCGTATTCCTTTGCAATCTATTCACGTGACGTGTAGCTACCTCCAGCGACAGTCATGCATGGAATGTGTCAGTACTGGACATCACAACTGTGTCAAGGGTTTGTCGCACTCACCCAGACATGAAACTTACATGTTCTCTTCTGTCTGCATTCTGGCCTCGTTCGCAAGCGACAGCTAGTCGACTGTTTCTTGACCTAGATTTCGCCTTGCGAACGAGGCCCAAGACAACTGCGCGAAACTCGGTTGCTATGTCAACCGGCTCCAAACGAAGCCCCTTTTGCGCACCAAAAGACGTACTTTATCGTGATCCGTTACGTGATATGTCACGTGATTTATCCATCCTCTCGATTCAGATGTTCTGCACCTTGATCTCTTTTTGATCGATACTCGAGTTGAAGGAGATGTTTGCAGCTTGGTGTCGGACTAATATGTTCCCAAAGGGTCTTCAGAATATAAAAGGACGCATGGCTGCAGTGTAATGTACCTACTATTATTTTGGAAAGGCTAGGTTGGGGCGGGGGGGGGGGGGTGAGGGGGCGGATGTAGCAGATCATTGGGGTGAGAATTAAAAAGTCGGGTTGCCTGACCGTTCGACTGTTTTGTCCCATGGCACCTGACCACTGAGCAAACTACGGGGAATCTCCCAACACACGTCCAAGATCTTAGGTGAATCAACCGGGCGCTTGTTGCAGTACATGTGAGATTATGTATATGTCTGTTCACGTTTTCACGTTCAAAGAGGCAACACATGCCAGACTGCCTTGACTGCGAACTTGACATTTAGTAAAGGCGAGTTTGTGACATGTAGGCTGTAGTTTCAGAGTGGCGGATCCACGAGTTTGTGACATGTAGGCTATAGTTTCAGAGTGGCGGATCCACGAATTTGTGACATGTAGGCTATAGTGTCGGAGTGGCGGATCCACGAGTTTGTGACCTGTAGGCTATAGTGTCGGAGTGGCGGATCCACGAGTTTGAGACATGTAGGCTATAGTTTCAGAGTGGTGGTTCCACGAGTTTAAACATTTAGGTGGTGAGACGGTGATGTGAAATATTTTTAAAAAAGTACCTTTTTATCGCCTATTTACCAGGAAAGGGGGGGGACACCCCCTCTACGCCCCCCCCTCCCCCTCGAGCCCCCCCCCCCCCGGTATCCGCCACTGTTTCGGGCAGTTAGTCTGCTCTTTCATGAGACGGTTGTTGAATAATGTAATCATGGGGGTAGGTCTCGGAGTGTGTTCCCGTCCACGTGGTACTACTACCCTGCCACGGGGAACAACGTCACGTCTGCAATCTGTACTTCACTCTATTTGCAAGGACATGTTTTTTTGTGTTTTGCTTCCCATGGGAGCTGCGGCTTCAGGCAAGAGGCAAGCGCCGAATGGCGGGGCGGGGGGGTGGGGGGGGGGGGGCGTTCCACCACATTTACATATTGATGGATCACGGGCTTCGGGGTGGATGTAAAAACGGGAGTGACATGGTCCGAATACGGAACAACGCTGGTTCCCCTGGTTTACGATTGCGCTAATACCGTTCTGATTGGCTGATTCGTAAGTGATGGCGGCCGGGAGTCGCGGCAAAAATCAGCTGGCTTCATGTACTCATGGGTTCGCGCTGGGATTATATATTTAGTATGAGTCAAAACGGGACGGGCACCGCAAAAACGGTCGTGAAGCAATTTGGGGCGACGGAGTGGGTGAGGGAGGGGGATCGGGGTCGGAGAGGGCGGAGGGGGGGTCAAAGTCCGGGGGGAGTGGTCGGGGAGGGGGGTCGGAGAGGGTGGGGGGTCGAAGTCGAAGTCCGGGGGGAGTGGTCAGAGAGGGGGAGGGGTAGACGAGAATACTGGGGCGAGAGCAGCGGTGTTGGGGCGGTTCGTGGGGGGGGGCGGGGTATATGTATGGGAACGGGGCATTCCGCATTATAGGAAGGAATAATCAGGGTAGACTAGGAAGCCTCCCTAAATAGCTAATTACAAGTTTCGTTGTCCCCTTGGTGGATCTGCACACGAGCCGAGTCGGTAGGCGGAATGGATTTAACTGAATAAATATTTCAGGGACGACCACATTTTCATTTCTTTGGCCTCGCGCTTAATGGCGAAGCCAGGCAGTGAGCGTGTTGCCGACTTCTTGTGCAGACCTGGGGTGAACAAGGGTGTAAATCCCCAGCGAAGCCAGGGTGATGGGACAGAATGAATGTCGTTGACATGTCACGGTAGTTCCAGCCCCGCTGTGGTCATGTTTGTGTGATCGCAGGATAAAGATCACATGGCCTTCTTCGCAAAGAGTAGGTTCAGCCAGGGGACATGGCTCCACTCTCCCTTCCTTCTTTCATTGACGCGATGCGACCAGAATTGGTCTAAACACCCTGAATATACAAGAAACCAACAACCAACTGCGGCATTAATCCCTAGATTTACATTAAGAATGTGTGTGATTGACGTATCTCTCTGTGCTCATTGATGTTTATCTCTGGTGAAAGCAATAAAAGAATGAACACATCGCATGGTTGTTTGAAAAGTTTCCACGTCCACGTCCACGTTCACGTTCACGTTCATGTCCGCGTTCACGTTTACGTCCACGTCCACGTCCTCGTCCACGTCCACGTCCACGTCCTCATCCACGTCCACGTCCACGTCCACGTCCCACCCCATTGCCCATGCTGTATACAACTGAGAGGAAGAGCTATCGTATCGTCAAGACCCATCTATTAAATCAGTTACAGTGTTTGACAAGCTTATACAACATCAAAAGAAAGTAACATTCAACAAATTAACAGCAGCAGAAGCAAGGCTTATTAGCTGCAGAGCTAGATATATTTGAGCGATGTATCCAGAGCATTTTCACATCTTCACCCTTGTCAATTAACAACACAATGAATTTTTACCTCTCTCTATTCAGGCTGCAGAACTTGACGATCTCCGACGAGAAGCGGCTGACCCAGTACCTGCTGTGGAAGTATTCCCTGGCTGGCCGCGGGGGGCGCCCCGTACACACCACCACCAACGTCACCAACGTGGACTTCGGCCTGGGGCTGATCCAGATGGACCTGGACGAGCGGAACAAGGTCCTGATAACCAGCATGTGGACCCGCCTGGTACGCTGCCCACGTCTTCGGGCGTCAGTAGTAAACTATGGACTACATGTATATATGTTGTGTAACGTTATCCTACTGTAACAATAGAACTTTATGTAACACAACGCAACGGGGGATAAGTTATCTCTGGCGCGCGACTAGTCTGGTTTCCTCTAATTTATACTTCATATGTGTATGTGTAGTCGGTGGGAGCAAGGGAAAATGAGGTGGGTGCCCCCTCCCCACTCCCCCTTAATGGCATACGTATGAATTGCGGCCGGGGGTGGGCATTGGAAGAGCATGATAATGTCGTATTCCCTGGAAAATATATGGGTTTCCGCTTAGGTCTTCCGCTCAGGTCCCCCACCAACCCTCACATACACACCACGATGACATGAAGCTTTATATATTGTGATCTTACATATCTCATATCGCTTTCGTTTTAATATTTAGGTTCTTATTTCTTGACTGGTAATTGTTTTCACTTTTCTCTTCATTAAATCCCTGCACACTCCCTACCTTACTTCCCCCCCCCTCCCCCTCTCACACACACCCCTGGACCCCCCACCCTGCCTCCCCACCCCCTCTGTAGTCTTGGCGAGACGCCTACCTGACGTGGGACCCTGCGGAGTTCGGTGGCGTGACGTCAGTGAGACTTTACGCCGAGCAAGTGTGGCTGCCGGACATCATGCTCTACAACACGTAAGTCACGTGATCTCAGCACGTCATTCTCGTCACAAAATGAGCGCCACGTCAAGACGCCATTTTTTTGTGATGTGAATTCATTTGTGATTCAAATGTGAATTTGTTTTCAATTTAGCAGCAATCTTGTGTTAAACTTAGTCTTCAATATTATTGGAGATACGATGTCCTCGGGCGGCAAACCAAAGAAAACTACTTACCACTTCTATTTAACGACTTATGATATAAGATTGGGCATTTGTGATATAAGCGTAGACAATAGTGATATCGGGTTGGGCGGTTGGGCTACAAGCTGGGGCAGTTGTTATATAATCTTGGACAGTTGTGATATAATCTTGGACAGTTGTGATATAACTTATCACGTGTGATTGATAACGTGTGTCGTTGCGTAAATGTATATTACCCGTGGCCTTTACGCAGTGCTGATCCTGAAAACGAGGCTCGGAATGCCCTCGTTGTGGTGTTCCATACGGGCGTTCTGCAGTGGGTGCCTCATCAGATCTTCCGCAGTTCCTGTTCCATTGACGTCACTAACTTTCCCTTCGACAAACAGAAGTGCTACATGTGGTTCGGGTCTTGGACTTACACTCTGGGCGATCTCGATCTCAACAATATCTTTAAAGGTTAGGAAAGAAATTGGAATGTTTCAAAGCGAGGTTGTCTTCTTTTTGTTTTCCTACACTCAGTTAATAGTGACGGTAAATGAACAGTAAATGTGAAATGTAGTCGCTTCTCAGATATAGTTTAGGGCTACATAGGGAACCCCCTGTCGGTGGGAGCGGTAAAGAACACGTGCACACGGTTATGACGTTGCGCCAAAGGCACACATTTTGACTCTCGTGGGCGGAAATTCCTGAAAGCTGGATTGTTTGGGGTCATTGGTGCGGGATATGATAGGTGTTTATAGTCTGTTATGAACCTTAAAGCCGTAGGTTTTTGTTTTTATGCGCAAAATCGACATTCAAAGTTAGCAAGACATCTCGAACTGTAACTTTAATATATATGTTAATATACCGCTTTCTGTTTGATCCCCTACGAGGTACATTATAAAGACATTGTTAATATATCACTTTCTGTTTGATCACCTAGGCGGCATAGACCTGGAGACCTTCAAGTCGGACTACAAGGAAACCTGTGAGTGGGACATCGAGGAAGCCTTAGCCGAGAAGCTTCTGCTCCCCCCGGGGGATCCGAACCCTATCGCTGTCCTCTCCTTCACCCTCAAGCTGAAGCGGAAGCTCGTCTTCTCCAGGTCTGCACGGCGGCCACACCAACGGTTGCCATGAGAACGGATGTTTCCCTAGTGGTGGCATGGGTGGCGAGAGAGAGGGAGGAGTGGGTGGTGGTGGTGTGTGTGTAGGGGGAGGAGTGGGGTTGGAGTAAGAGGCCGTGTTAAGGTGGTAGGAGGTAGGATGCAGTGCATGAGAAATAACGTAGCTAACCTTTACTCTATGGTTAAGTGAGATGCATTGCAGGGGGAGATTAAGCTTCCCCACAAAATAATGTTTGGGCTTTAAAATATACATGTAAATATACAGACACTAGCGATAGGCTGATTCGATTGAATAAGTAGGATTGACGTGAGAGTGGGGGCAGGGGCGGGTGAGGCCTTGATATTTCTTTAGAGACAATTCTCATATGAGGTTATAAAGCGCAAAGACGCGTCTGCGCTAAATGACATCTTATTTCTTGCGTTTCTTGATTGCAGCTACATTTTGACGTTGCCCTGTATATTCCTGGCGTCTCTGACCATGGTGGTGTTCTGGCTGCCCCCCGACCGCCCAGACCGCACGGCACTGGGTCAGTACCACCGTCACCAGCCCCAGGGCGCCAAGTGTTACCCCCTCATTTCGTCGAATTAATCCATTTCGTCGATGTAATTGCTGTTTCGGCGACGAAATGAGGGGGGGAACAATTGGTGCCTCATACAGACCAGGCTGCAGTGTCGTAGAATGCGTTTCCATACTAACCATAGACTTCTATCAATGGCCCTCGGCTTCCACTCAGTTCCTAACTCAGACTAAATCCCTGTGCAGTAACTATGTGTAGTTCAATTATCTTAACCAGCGCCCGCAATCTGTGAAACTCAACTTTATGTTATGGAATCAATGCTGCGCATACATTGTATGTTTTTGAAATGCCATCAAAGATTGTTTTGTTAGGGGTTTTCTATTATAATGCCAGATCCGTTGTACAACATATCCATGTCATTCATCGATCTCTTTACAGCGATGAACCTGTTCTCCAGCTTTTTGCTTCTCTTGCTCATCTTGGTGGAAGCAGCGCCACCTACCGCCACGTCTGTCCCGGTTATTGGTACGCGCATGCGCCGTGAACCTGGTTTACAAAATCAAAATCCAGGGCTTCATTTGCTGCGGATCTGCGTTTGGTATATCTTGAAACAGTGAAATGTCCGGTTATAAATCCATCATTAGCGTCATTAATGTGTAAGACGTATAAAGATAATGTTGATATTCAGTGGGACGATATCATACAGAGCAGCTATGAGATACAGTGTCTATCATCTGTAATGTAATATAAAACACGAATGATATTATATCGTATTTAGTGAGAGTGCTGTTTTTGTTTACATCTACTTGTACTACATATAGGCGCCATATCACCATTTCCCAGTCTTATATCACGACTGTGCAATCTCCGTTCAAACCTATATCCCAACTGTCATAGCTTATATCGCAACCGCCAAAGCTTATGTCACAACTGTCCAAGTTTATATATTACAACTGCCCAATCTTATATCACAACTGCCCAAGCTTATATCCACGCTTATATCACAACTGTCCAAGTTTATATATTACAACTGCCCAAGCTTATACATTACTGCCCAAGCTTATATCACAACTGCCCAAGTTCATTGACATTAACTCATTAACACATCTGGACCTCTAACTTTGGCCTCGTTCTCTTCTCGCTTCAGGGCTTTACTACTGCTTCAACATGGTGATCATCATGCTGTCGGTCTTTCTCTCTACTCTGGTCGTCAACGTCTACAGAGCCGGCGAGTTCAACTCCAACATTCCCAAGTGGATGGATGTGGTAAGGCGCGGCAGTGTGTTGTACCGAAACGCTCGCCGTGTGGCGCCACGAGCTGGCCCGACGTCTATTCGTACTGTGTCCTTCATAGTTCCGGTTAATCCGCTTCAAAGCGCCACAGTTGCTTGGGCTTCTTGGTCCTTGCGCAACGTTGGTACCATTACTTGACGATATATGAACAAGTGAACACTCACTATTGCAATTCAGGCACAGGAATATATAGATTCTGCGCAGTAAGCCTATTAATGTTATGCATTCAACTCCCCTGGAGACAAAATTTTATTTGTCTTTCACCGTCACACCGCACTATTTTGCACAAATCTGTGCGCCAGTTATCAACAAAGATGGAGGACATTTCTGAAGTGATCTGTTGGTGAATGATGCAATGCGCACCCCAACCTTGTGTCATTTTTTTCAAATTAAGTGTCTTAACCCAGCCACTCTACAACATAATAAACAGATGAAACATACATGAATTGTTATGTTTAATTGTCGATTACTTAAAAGCTGCAATTTCTGTGTTTCTTTCAGTTGGTCTTGAAGATCTTAGCACGTTGTGTGTGCATCAGGACCTCCTCGGACTGCTGCAAGTGTGAGAAGTCCCGACTGAGCACCCCGAGCGCATGCGCCCGCTCCAGAGACTCAGAGGACACAGACCTGCGCAGAGTCCATACGGCGACCAACTGCCGAGGAACAGAAGAAGCAGACGAGAAGTGGAAACTGCTCAACAGTCCCGACGCCAATAACAGTCACTCCAGTTTCTCTGGCGAGCACCTGAGTCACAGCGGCCAGGGTTTAGACCCCAACTACGCGGCCTTGTACAGACAGCTGGATGATGTGCGCAGGGCCCTGCGTCAAATCCTCAACACCAGTCTCCAGAGAGACCAAGAGGCCATGGGACGCAAGCTTATTGTCAACCAGTGGAGAGCCGCGGCTCGTGTCCTCGATAGAGTTTTCTTTCTGCTCTACCTATTTGCCATCATCGCCAGCCTTGTCCTGCTCTTCCCCAAGCCGTCCGGGCTCGACGAGCAGGAAACCACCTGATTGGCTAGGATTATTTCCATCTGACGGAGTATTTATTATCAATCGATCCAACATTTCTTTATTACGACTTTCCGAAGCGGTTTGAATGTTGTGGAGTTTTGTTGTGAATAGTCGGTTTTCCACATCGACACTACCCTCGTGAACGGGTTGGTTCCTTTAGTTATTCATCCGACTCGATGGGTGAGCGCTTGCCTTGTTGAAAACGAACCCCAGCAAGAGGAGGGTTTAGCCTGATAGGTCATGCCTATAAAATCCCAGACATGGAATGGAAGGTTTTTATGCTAACGTACACTTTGACGGATTGTCGTTATGTCAATGGAAATGTTTGTCTCTACAGTGTCACAGGGAGGTAAACCGGACCAGGGAGTCTTGTGTTTACTGCCTTTATAACGGTTTAGAATTCTATCACTTCACTTGAATAAGTAGTAAATTATTACTAAATAGGCAATTATTTACAGTATGACATTTATCCCACGCATTGTTAAAATATGGGCTCTCACATATGATGGGAATCAACATTGACATTTCAATTTGAATGGTGTGTTTTTCTACTTTCATATTAAACTAAAATTGAATGGCACTTGAAGACGTTCTCCACCTAATAAAATGACTTGCAGAATTAGTTTGATACATTTACTGATAATTTATCGTAAGAGCTCGTTAGTGTGAATTCAAAACGAAAGTGTCTGGTTAGATATCTTCTGGTATCTCAATGCGAGAAGGAGCAGAGAAGGCAAGGAAGGAAATGAAATGTAGCAAGTGGGAAAGTCACATTTTGGTAATTTTGCATGTGATAAATTCACACCTAATTTGGTAATTTGATAATATCAGATAAGATCGGATAATATCGGAGGTAATTTTTGGTGATATGGTCGCAATTCGGTTATTTCGTAAATCACATTTTGTGGATGTAGTAAGTGGACCCCAGGGAGGAGGGGAGAGGTGCTGGGGTGGGTGGGGGGTCTACCCAGTGGCGGGTCCAGGGGGAGGGGACCCGGTCTTGCCCCTTCACGCCAATCAAGGCGTGATCAGGTGAAGCACGTGCTTGCCTGCTTGTTTGTTTCTAAAAGCCGACCTTAAAAGTAAACCGAACATTATATGTACTTACGCCGTGTGTTAATATGTTTAACCCATATTGCATTCGCATTCGCATTCGCACCACGGTAACAAAAATACCAGGCCATTATTTAGGGAATTATTCTCGGGTAAATTCCACGGAATTAACCCGAGATTTTGGGCGGATTCCTCATTTGATTGTCTTCAGTCGTCTAGACGGCAGCACGTGTCGCTTGGGCATGCTCCGCCGCATGGTGGCGCTGCGCTACAAACACATGCAGCGGAAGATCGGATCGTGTATATGTCTGCTTAACGTCTTCACTGACAACCGACGCCACAAACGAGGGGTCTGCAAGGGGTGAATGGCGACAGCCGACGTCACAAACGAGGGGTCTGTAAGGGGTAAATGGCGACACGCGACAGCTGACGCCGCAAACAAGGAGTCTGCAAGGGGTAAATGGCGACACGCGACGGCCGACGCAACAAACGAGGGGTCTGCAAGGGGTAAATGGCGACAGCCGACGTCACAAACGAGGGGTCTGCAAGGGGTAAATGGCGACAGCCGACGTCACAAACGAGGGGTCTGCAAGGGGTAAATGGCGACAGCCGACGTCACAAACGAGGGGTCTGCAAGGGGTAAAAGGCGACACGCGACAGCCGACGTCAGAAACGAGGGGTCTGCAAGGGGTAAATGGCGACACGTGACAGCCGACGTCACAAACGAGGGGTCTGCAAGGGGTAAATGGCGACAGCCGACGTCACAAACGAGGGGTCTGCAAGGGGTAAATGGCGACACGCGACAGCCGACATCAGAAACGAGGGGTCTGCAAGGGGTAAATGGCGACACGCGACAGCCGACGTCACAAACGAGGGGTCTGCAAGGGGTAAATGGCGACAGCCGACGTCACAAACGAGGGGTCCGCAAGGGGTAAATGGCGACACGCGACAGCCGACGTCACAAACGAGGGGTCTGCAAGGGGTAAATGGCGACAGCCGACGTCACAAACGATGGGTCTGCAAGGGGTAAATGGCGACAGCCGACGTCACAAACGAGGGGTCTGCAAGGGGTAAATGGCGACAGCCGACGTCACAAACGAGGGGTCTGCAAGGGGTAAAAGGCGACACGCGACAGCCGACGTCACAAACGAGGGGTCTGCAAGGGGTAAATGGCGACAGCCGACGTCACAAACGAGGGGTCTGCAAGGGGTAAATGGCCACACGCGACAGCCGACGTCACAAACGAGGGGTGTGCAAGGGGTAAATGGCGACACGCGACAGCCGACGTCACAAACGAGGGGTCTGCAAGGGGTAAATGGCGACAGCCGACGTCAGAAACGAGGGGTCCGCAAGGGGTAAATGGCGACACGCGACAGCCGACGTCACAAACGAGGGGTCTGCAAGGGGTAAATGGCGACAGCCGACGTCACAAACGAGGGGTCTGCAAGGGGTTAATGGCGACACGCGACAGCCGACGCCACAAACGAGGGGTCTGCAAGGGGTTAATGGCGACACGCGACAGCCGACGTCACAAACGAGGGGTCTGCAAGGGGTAAATGGCGACAGCCGACGTCACAAACGAGGGGTCTGCAAGAGGGTAAAGGGCGACACGCGACAGCCGACGCCACAAACGAGGGGTCTGCAAGGGGTTAATGGCGACACGCGACAGCCGACGTCACAAACGAGGGGTCTGCAAGGGGTAAATGGCGACACGCGACAGCCGACGTCACAAACGAGGGGTCTGCAAGGGGTAAATGGCGACAGCCGACGTCACAAACGAGGGGTCTGCAAGGGGTAAATGGCGACAGCCGACGTCACAAACGAGGGGTCGGCAAGGGGTAAATGGCGACAGCCGACGTCACAAACGAGGGGTCGGCAAGGGGTAAATGGCGACACGCGACAGCCGACGTCACAAACGAGGGGTCTGCAAGGGATAAATGGCGACAGCCGACGCCACAAACGAGGGATCTGCAAGGGGTAAATGGCGACACGCGACAGCCGACGTCACAAACGAGGGGTCTGCAAGGGGTAAATGGCGACACGCGACAGCCGACGTCACACACGAGGGGTCTGCAAGGGGTAAATGGCGACAGCCGACGCCCCAAACGAGGGGTCTGCAAGGGGTTAATGGCGACACGCGACAGCCGACGCCACAAACGAGGGGTCTGCAAGGGGTAAATGGCGACACGCGACAGCCAACGTCACAAACGAGGGGTCTGCAAGGGGTAAATGGCGACACGCGACAGCCGACGTCACAAACGAGGGGTCTGCAAGGGGTAAATGGCGACACGCGACAGCCGACGCCACAAACGAGGGGTCTGCAAGGGGTTAATGGCGACACGCGACAGCCGACGTCACAAACGAGGGGTCTGCAAGGGGTAAATGGCGACACGCGACAGCCGACGCCACAAACGAGGGGTCTGCAAGGGGTGAATGGCGACAGCCGACGCCACAAACGAGGGGTCTGCAAGGGGTAAATGGCGACAGCCGACGCCACAAACGAGGGGTCTGCAAGGGGTTAATGGCGACACGCGACAGCCGAAGTCACAAACGAGGGGTCTGCAAGGGGTAAATGGCGACACGCGACAGCCAACGTCACAAACGAGGGGTCTGCAAGGGGTAAATGGCGACACGCGACAGCCGACGTCACAAACGAGGGGTCTGCAAGGGGTAAATGGCGACACGCGACAGCCGACGCCACAAACGAGGGGTCTGCAAGGGTTAATGGCGACACGCGACAGCCGACGTCACAAACGAGGGGTCTGCAAGGGGTAAATGGCGACACGCGACAGCCGACGCCACAAACGAGGGGTCTGCAAGGGGTGAACGGCGACAGCCGACGCCACAAACGAGGGGTCTGCACTGGGTAAATGGCGACAGCCGACGCCACAAACGAGGGGTCTGCAAGGGGTAAATGGCGACACGCGACAGCCGACGTCACAAACGAGGGGTCTGCAAGGGGTAAATGGCGACATGCGACAGCCGACACCACAAACGAGGGGTCTGCAAGGGGTAAATGGCGACAGCCGACGCCACAAACGAGGGTTCTGCAAGGGGTAAATAGCGACACGCGACAGCCGACGTCACAAACGAGGGGTCTGCAAGGGGTAAATGGCGACACGCGACAGCCGACGCCACAAACGAGGGGTCTGCAAGGGGTTAATGGCGACACGCGACAGCCGACGTGACAAACGAGGGGTCTGCAAGGGGTAAATGGCGACACGCGACAGCCAACGTCACAAACGAGGGGTCTGCAAGGGGTAAATGGCGACACGCGACAGCCGACGTCACAAACGAGGGGTCTGCAAGGGGTAAATGGCGACACGCGACAGCCGACGCCACAAACGAGGGGTCTGCAAGGGGTTAATGGCGACACGCGACAGCCGACGTCACAAACGAGGGGTCTGCAAGGGGTAAGTGGCGACACGCGACAGCCGACGCCACAAACGAGGGGTCTGCAAGGGGTTAATGGCGACAGCCGACGCCACAAACGAGGGGTCTGCAAGGGGTAAATGGCGACAGCCGACGCCACAAACGAGGGGTCTGCAAGGGGTAAATGGCGACACGCGACAGCCGACGTCACAAACGAGGGGTCTGCAAGGGGTAAATGGCGACAGCCGACGCCACAAACGAGGGGTCTGCAAGGGGTAAATGGCGACACGCGACAGCCGACGTCACAAACGAGGGGTCTGCAAGGGGTAAATGGCGACACGCGACAGCCGACGTCACAAACGAGGGGTCTGCAAGGGGTAAATGGCGACACGCGACAGCCGACGTCAAAAACGAGGGGTCTGCAAGGGGTAAATGGCGACACGCGACAGCCGACGCCACAAACGAGGGTTCCTGCAAGGGGTGAATGGCGACACGCGACAGCCGACGCTACAAACGAGGGGTCTGCAAGGGGTGAATGGCGACAGCCGACACCACAAACAAGGGGTCTGCAAGGGGTAAATGGCGACATGCGACATCCGACGCCACAAACGAGGGTTCCTGCAAGGGGTAAATGGCGACACGCGACACCGACGTCACAAACGAGGGGTCTGCAAGGGGTGAATGGCGACACGCGACACAGGCATATTTGCATAATCCACATTCGACATCGACCCCCTAATTCCGACACTGAGGATTTAAAAAAGCGACATCGTCACAGATTTTTGAGAAAAAAAATCGACCCCCCCCCCCCCTCCCCCAGCAGATTAATATAACAGTTGGAAGGGCTGCAAGCAGTATATGTCTCTCCGCTAGGTGGCGGTGATCCGTCGAAGATCTGCCCCGCTATCTGCATGGCTTCTGGCAAATCAGAAAATATTACATATAACGCTCCTGTCTCCGACTTAACGTTAATGAAACCTGTTCGCTACCCAGCCGCTTTCACCTTTCAGTTGTCTGTATTATGTTGCGTCCACTGATTGCAGTTTACTTCATATATTACGATATCGATACCGGATCTTTCGTGTTTGTCATGATGCAATCGTGCATTTCGGGCGCATTATGATCTTTAATCTTCTATTCCCAAGATACGATGAATTAAAAGGAAAACTCCACGCATACAAAGGAAGGACGGAAACATGATACTAAATTGACGATTTACCGGTTATTTAATATTAAAATTCCTAGTTTACGGTAAATGAAATTTCTTGATCACGGCGGTCGAGCACAGGGGTACGTGTCCCCTCTTTGGCTCGAAAATAAGCGAAAAAAGGCATGTACCCCACGGTCACTATTCGTTCTGCACAACTTCACCAGTCCTCCTCCCCCTCTCCGGTCGAAAGTTTCTCACTGGATAGTACTAAATTGCCCCCCCCCCCCCCCAAAAAAAAAAAAAAAAAAAAAAAAAAAATTAGTAATTCCTGGATCCGCCTCTGGGTGCATGTCTCATAATCACAAGATGCATTCAGCGGGCATGTCTGGATATAGCTCTCATGCACCGAGCCAGCCGTACGCACGCACGCATGAGCACACACATTGGGCCGTGCCGGTACGTACAATCCTGTTGTTCGGGAGTATTTTTTTCATTCCATGTGCAAACAAGTGCCTACACTTGCTCAAGTCCTGCATGGCTACGCCCCTGGCTCTGACATCAAAACCACCAATCTTCTTCTCCGACATCAAAACCACCACCAAGGTGGACCTATATACTGTAGTTTCTTACCAGTTTACAACGCATAAAAAGCAGTTTTCCTTACACGGCACGTTATATGTTCCTAGCAAAAGGAATTTATATAGGCAATGCCTGTTTTCCGATTGCGTAATAAAAATATGTTTAAACTTGTTCCTACTTGTTCCTATCTCAATTTTATTTGCTGAGGTTAGCAAGCTGACATCAGACTCTCCGTAGGTTGGTTGGTTATTCAGGACGCTTTAACCACTTTGGTCATATCGCGTCAATGGGAGAAGGAAGGGAGAATAGAGCCATGCCCCCGGGGGTAACCCCCTACTTTTCCTTATTACGAAGAAAGACATGGGATCTTTATCCTGCGACCAGACGGACAGGGCCACAGCAGGGCTCGAACCACCGACCCACGTGCCGTTAGGCTCTCAGGTGACCAGATCACTCAAGACGAGCGTTCTAGCTCACTGAGCTATTGGGCCGGCCCCGACCCTCCGTAGGGACGCATATGAGTTGTGTTATACTCATTTGTTCAAACTGACTCTCAGTGGTACAACAGACCTCAGCTTTCCCAATTCTCCATAGAATTCTTGGAACTGCAGCAAAAAACGTGTAAAAACACATACCCGGTATGACCTCATTATCTCGCTACTTGGCATCGCCACCCAAAAAAGATAAAAACAATAACACATAAATTACCTGGTAACAACGGCGGATCTATGCAGGAACACGGATACTAGGGGGGGGGGGGGGGGGGCGGAGGCACCATTTATTTTAGTACTATCCCCCCCACCCCCAATGGATACGCCATTGGACGGGGTGGGAGGGTGCGGCCGTAAAAGGGGGGGGGAGGGTGCGGCCGTAAAAGGGGGGGGGGGTGCGGGTGGCCGGTTGTGCTCATTCCATCTGGTACATGCCACATATGAGGCATTACGGCCCATATATATATATACACGTACAATGTTTATCGGCGCTTACGATCATGTCCCGCATGTATTGTGTTTACCCACTTTTTGTCTGAACTATACAACAAGCCCGAAAACCATCGCTACAGCAATTCTATAAGCGTTGACATTTAGCTATCCGTGGAAATGAAAAACAACAGTGGAAGTAAAACGCTTGTGTGCTCGATACAGTTGGGTGAGCCAGAGCGTTCAGATAACGATGTGAAAGAAAAATCAACATTGTATGTACTAGTTAAAGAACGAGCTGGAGTGCGTTCGCCTAAATAAAGGAAAAGACGCGATAACGTCGAGTGGTTTATTTGGGGAATGCACGACAGCGAGTTCTTTAACCTACTTAAAAAATTGTTATAACAAGGCTCATGTTTGGACACAACACTTCTGCTTGAAAATAAATTATCCATATATGTCGTGTATTTTGAAATATTTATCCTGCACCATTAAATACATATGTGACACCTGCTGTGGCAATGGCAGGACATGACAATGTCAGACGGTCCCCCATTTATAGACGGCATGAGAAATATATGTAATCAATAACTGTCGAATTTCCATATATTTGGAGCTTTCTAATCTAACCCCCCGCCCCCTTTGAGCTAAGCATTGACTTAAAAATTCCATTGTTTGTCTTGAAATTGGCAAGTTCTGACAACATCGGCCAGCTCACCTCCGCTCAGCTCACCTCGACAGTTAAGAACAACTGTTCATTATCAAGATGACGCACAGTTTTTCCGTTCATTATTAACATAACGCACTGTTTTGTCGTTCTTTATTTAAATAACGCCCACTTAAGCCCAGTACACATCTAAAAGTTTCTTCGACACAAAGTTTCCGAAACTTTTCTTTGAGTTGTATTTATCTTTACCTTTCGCCCTCTCTATGGAGGGAAATCCACTTACTGGATTTCTACGACACAAAGCATCAGCATTTTTATTTAGGTCACTTCTTTGGCTAATGGGCATTAGCATCAAATGGCTGAAAATCGCGGACCAGTCGCGGCCTCCGGAGCTGGTTGTTTTATTGAATATTTTGCGACGAAGGCGGCGACGACTACATATTACACCGTACTTTCGTGGTACAGCTTCATGGTCACATCATACAGCTCCGGCCGACCCTGCCACATCTCCGCTAACTGCTCAACCCATTCATCAATCCACTTAATGTGGCAGACGTCGGATCGGCAAACACATAATATTGCGTCTCTGAATCCATTATCTGGTTGCAGGATGGTGTTAGTCTGCGTATTAATCTGGTGTTGTCATATTATCCCACTCGCTGCCACGTGACAGTGAGTCAAACAAATTCAAACATGCTATAACTTCAGACACAAAGTTTCGGGCACAAAGTTTCGGGAACATCCCGGTGCACACCAGCGTGTATCGACGGAAACAAAGTTGCGGAAACAAAGTTTCGGGAACAAAGTTTCGAAACTTTTTTAAGTGTGTACGGGCTTTACGCTAATGAAACACGGCTGGGTCTGATTCCCGGTGCATTCTTCTAAATAATGAACATTCAAGACAAAGGCCTGACGTCACACATGTTTTTAATGTTTGAAGATGCATAATTGTATATAGGGCTATAAAGTCTCGTTCGCTTAGACTTCCGGTTTACTCATTTTGGGGACAAACAAACGAAGCACGTGTTCGGAACGAGTTTAGAATCTCTGCGCACACTGGTATCCTGACTATCTATGACGTAGACGTGACGTGTATGTTACGCAAAGAGAGAGACTAGGAACCAGACTACCTGCGCAAAAACCAGGCGCCGAGGGGTGGGTCCATTGCGGAAGGCCTAGCGCTATGATTAAGAATATTTAAGAAATATAGCTTCACAAAACGGATAGATGACATATTTGTTATTCCTTTGCGCCATCACAATGACGAATATTTGTTACGACGGGACAATACGACTGAGAAACTAACGTTTTCTTGCGTTTCCTACGAAAACGCATCGCTTCAAACAGAAAACTTACAAAAATGAAGAAACTTGGTATTTTCGTGATCCAAAAGTGATACGAAAACATCCAACTGCTCTTATTTTATCTTTACCATGTGGTTTAATGACGCACCCGCGAGTTGTTACTCCATGCACTGCACATCTTGAGAGCGGAATGGTTAAGTCGATCCCTTGCTCTCGCCATTTTTGTTACCGCGGAGGCACGCGAAACTCTGTGACGTCACTCGCTGTTTGGTGAACTTGCGAAAGCCCGGGTGCAGGGCTAAATTTTGAACGTTATTTTTAGCTTTCGAGTGTTTTGAAGACGGATTTTTCCTTGTATATTCCCAAAGTTCTGCGCTTCGTCGCCTCCAAATATTTTAACGTATATCTCCCATAGCCATGTTTAGTGAAATGGTACCAGTAGTCTTTAGAATAAACCTGGAAATAAATTGACTTATAGCTGCCGATACTTCAACATGGAGCACGTGTGTTTGTTTGTCCCCAAAACTGAAGTCTCGCGGCCCGATCGCGAGAACTGTATAGCCCTATTTGGAGGGATTCTGGATTGGTGTTGTTCCACTCGCCAGATGGTGCGGTGTAAGATTGGTTACAAACACTGGCGCACTGTCTGTTTGCACGCGGCTATGTACCATAAACAAGCTAAACTATTTTATAATTGAAAGACTATTTAAAGGTAAAGAGAGGATAGAAAAGCATATTTGATCGAGTGATATGTGTATAACGTTTGACCCACTTTCCAACCGGAAGCCTCTGCGAACTAAACGGCTTCATTCGAAAGCCATCGCTACAGCATTCTAGCTAATTATTGTTGTGGCCGCTTCTCACGCTCTCGCTATATATGGCAATGTTTGTCCAGACCAATTTTGTATAATTATGAACGTGGCCATTGAGCATTTACATCCGGGTGACTGCGCTATAGCATTGTTAATAAGGATATTATTAGTCTGCAGATCATCGACATGTCCGGGTTCGCGCTGTCGCACCATGTTCACCGATATTTCTGTCACACGATCTAGATAGACCGGCACAGCCATGGGTTTGCCAACAAATCCAGGGCACTTTTCTGCAAATTTATGGGCGTCGTTTTTTAGCTATTTATCGAAGTAATGTGTGGTCAAGTTCGTTTCACATTCACAAAAGTTAACGCCTACATGTTACCATCTACAAAAAAACAATACAGCAGTTCGCATCTTCACACTGACATCTACATCCTGACATCTACACACTCAAATGTACACAATCCCTTCGACATACTCACATCTACACACTCACATCTACTCATACACATATACACTCACATCTACACACTCACATCTACACACTCACATTTACACTCACATCTGCACACTCACATCTGCACACTCACATTTACACACTCACATTTACACTCACATCTGCACACTCACATCTACATACTCACATTTACACTAACATCTACACACACATCTACACACATCTGCACATTCACATCTACACACACATCTGTACACTCACATCTACACACTCACATCTACACACTCACATCTCCACACTCACATCTCCACACTCACATCTACACATTCACATCTACACACTCACATCTCAGCACTCACATCTACACACTCGCATCTACACATTCACATCTACACACACATCTACACACTCACATCTACACACTCACATCTTAACACTCACATCTACACACACATCTACACACTAACATTTACACAATCACATCTACACACACATCTACACACTCACATCTACACACTTACATGTACACACTCACATCTACACACTCACATCTACACATTCACATCTACACTCACATCTACACACACATCTACACACTCACATCTACACACTCACATCTCCACACTCACATCTACACACTCACATCTACACACTTACATCTCAACACTCACATCTACACACACATCTAAACACTCACATATACACACTCACATCTCCACACTCACATCTCCACACTCACATCTACACACTCATATCTACACACACATCTATACACTCACATCTCAACACTCACATCTACACACTCACATCTACACACTCACATCTACACACTCACATCTACACACTTACATCTCAACACTCACATCTACACACACATCTAAACACTCACATATACACACTCACATCTCCACACTCACATCTCCACACTCACATCTATACACTCATATCTACACACACATCTATACACTCACATCTCAACACTCACATCTACACACTCACATCTACACATTCACGTCTACACACACATCTACACACTCACACCTACACACTCACATCTACACACTCACATCTCAACACTCACATCTACACACTCACATCTACACACTCACATCTACACACTCAAATCTACACACCCATATCTACACACTCACATCTGCACGCTCACATCTACACACTCACATCTACACACTCACATCTACAGACTCACGCCCACACACTCAAGTTCACACATTCACATCTACACATTCACATCTACACACTCACATCTACACACTAACATCTACACACTCACATCTACACTCACATCTACACAATCACATCTCCACACTCACATCCACACACTCACATCTATACACTCACATTTACTCACTCACATCCACACACTCACATCTACACACACATCTGCACACTCACATATATACTCAAACATCTACACACTCACATCTACACTCACATCTACACACTCACATCTATACACTCACATCTACACTCACATCTACACATTGACATCTGCACACTCACATCTACACACTCACATGTACACACTCACATCTTTACATCCACACGCTGACATCTACGCACGCACATCTACACACTCACATCCACACACTCACATCTACACATTCACATCTTCACTCACATATATACTCGCACATCTACACACTCACATCCACACACTAGCATCCACACACTCACATCTTCACACTCATATCCACTCACCCACATCTATTCACATCTTCACACTCTCTTCCACACACTCATATCTACACGCTCACATTTTCACGCTCACATCCACTAACTCACATCTACTCACATCTTCATACTCACATCCACACACTCACATCTCCACTCTCATATCTACACACTCACATTTACTCACCCACACCTGCACACTCACATCCACATACTCACTTCTACTCACATCTACATATTCACATCTACACACTCACATCTACACACTCACATCTACACACTCATATCTACACACACATATACACTCACATCTACACACACATCTACGCATTCACATCTACACACTCACATCTACACACTCACATCTACACACTCACATCTCCACACTCATATCACACTCACATCTACACACACATCTACACACTTACGTCTACACACTCACATCTACACACACATCTACACTTTCACATCTTCACACTCACATCCACACACTGACATCTTCACACTCATATCCACTCACTCACATCTATTCACATCTTTACACTCTTTTCCATACACTCATATCTACACACTCACATTTTCACACTCACATCCACTAACTCACATCTACTCACATCTTCATACTCACATCCACACACTCACATCTACATATTCACATCTACACACTCACATCTACACACTCACAGCTACACACTCACATCTACACACACATCTACACATTCACATCTACACACTCACATCTCTACACTCATATCACACTCACATCTACACACACATCTACACACCTACTTCTACATACTCACATCTACACACACATCTACACTTTCACATCTAGACACTCACATCTATACACCCACATCTACACACTCACATCTACACACTCACAGCTACACACTCACATCTACACACACATCTACACACTCACATCTACACACTCACATCTCCACACTCATATCACACTCACATCTACACACACATCTACACACTTACTTCTACATACTCACATCTACACACACATCTACACTTTCACATCTAGACACTCACATCTATACACCCACATCTACACACTCACATCTACACACACACATCTAAACACTCACATCTACACATTCACATCTACACACTCACATCTCCACACTCATACCACACTCCCATCTACACACACATCTACACACATTTATTTCTACACACTTACATGTACACTCACATCTACACTTTCACATCTAGACACTCACATCAACACCCTTACATCCATACACTCAGATCTACACACTCACATCTACACACTCACATCCACTCACTCACATCTACTCGCATCTTCACACTCACATCCACACACTCACATCTACACACTCACATCTACACACTCACATAACACTCACATCCACTCACTCACATCTACTCGCATCTTCACACTCACATCCACACATTCACATCTACACACTCATATCTCCACACCCATATCACACTCACATCCACCCACTCACATCTACACACTCACATCTAAACCCTCCCATCTACACAATCACATCTACACACTCACATCTACACACTCACATCTACACACTCATCTCTATAGGCACACATCTACACACTCACATCTACACACTCAAATCTACACACTCATATCTACACACTCACATCTGCATGCTCACATCTACACACTCACATCTACACACTCACATCTACAGACTCACGCCCACACACTCAAGTTCACACATTCACATCTACACTGTCAAATCTACACACTCATATCTACACACTCACATCTACACACTCACATCTACACACTAACATCTACACACTCACATCTACACTCACATCTACACAATCACATCTCAACACTCACATCCACACACTCACATCTATACACTCACATTTACTCACTCACATCCACACACTCACATCTACACACACATCTGCACACTCACATATATACTCAAACATCTACACACTCACATCTACACTCACATCTACACACTCACATCTACAAACTCATATCTATACACTCATATCTACACACTCACATCTACACACTCACATCTACACACTCACATCTACTCACTCACATCTACACACTCACATCTACACACTCACATCTACTCACTCACATCTACACACTCACATCTACACACTCACATCTACTCACTCACATCTACACACTCACATCTACACACATCTACTCACTCACATCTACACACTCACATCTGCACACTCACATCTACCCTCTTTAATTGACACCTTCACAAGATAATTCCTAACGATATCGTGTCACATATACAGCACTCTGTGAACAGTCAGCAGCAGCAATAATGCCGTTTATCTTTTTTGTCAGATCTGAACGGTTGGGGTAAAAATAAGACAAAAAAATAAACGAAAAAAACGTCAGGGGCTTAAGTTCGCTCACCTTCTTATATCACTCCGCATTCCTAAAACTAACAAGATTAATTTAATGTCACATATATCTTATTACATACAATTAATTATATCTAATGCAAAAACTTGAATTACGACGAATAGTCGAAGCAAAACGCTTATGTGCTTGATACAGTTGTGTGAGTCAGAGCGCTCAGATACAGGTGTGTGAGTCAGAGCGCTCAGATACAGGTGTGTGAGTCAGAGCGCTCAGATACAGTTGTGTGAGTCAGAGCGCTCAGATACAGGTGTGTGAGGCAGAGCGCTCAGATACAGGTGTGTGAGTCAGAGCGCTCAGATACAGGTGTGTGAGTCAGAGCGCTCAGATACAGGTGTGTGAGTCAGAGCGCTCAGATGCAGGTGTGTGAGTCAGAGCGCTCAGATACAGGTGTGTGAGGCAGAGCGCTCAGATACAGGTGTGTGAGGCAGAGCGCTCAGATACAGGTGTGTGAGTCAGAGCGCTTAGATACAGGTGTGTGAGTCAGAGCGCTCAGATACAGGTGTGTGAGGCAGAGCGCTCAGATACAGGTGTGTGAGTCAGAGCGCTCAGATACAGGTGCGTAAGCAAAACCCTCATTTTGTTGTTTGAACATGCGTAAGATATTGGGAGTGATCCTGGTTTGGTGTTGTTCCACTCGTCAGATGGCTCGGTGTAACATTGGTTACAAACACTGGCGCACTGTCTCTTTGCACGCGATTACGTACCTTAAGCTAGCAACTATTTCGTAATTGAAAGAATATTTAAAGGTAAAGATAGAATGGAAGAGCATATTTGATTGAGTGCTATGTGCATAACAAGAAGTTATTTTGCACATCAACCGACCAAAACGCCGTATCATCGCCCAGATATATTTGCACGATATAGATATTACTCAATTTAAGGTTAATAAATTTCCCCTATTAGAAGTAACATCTTGTTCACCAAAGGTTCCAAATAGCTCAGGTAAAGCTATGAAAAACCGACACTGGGCCATCGATAAGTGCTTAAATGATCCTTGTGACTAAAAGCCAATAGGAATTAACTCTGTATGTCTCAGCGCTTGTTTATTTACATTAGAACCATGGCGCCCCCTGGTGAGGGACGCCGAAGCGTAGCGCGGTGCGATACTTCCGGCCAACAAGACAGGATGGTCCTGCTAACGTGTCCAAGGAAGTGAGTGACTCGGTATGTGACTCCAGTGCAGAACGCATCTGAATCTCGTTCTCATTGGTCAGCACTTCTGGCGTATTATTCCAAATATGGTGTCAATATGGTCTGTAAGTTACGTCACCGACAGCGCGCACTCACCTCTAGAAACAACCATTCAGGGGCCGTATTCATAATCGCCACCTAGGTTACGCCATTAGACTTAGCGCTAAGTGGAAGATTTGTCGACCGATTATCGGGTTCAATAGATAAGTAGTCACACAAGAAGTGGATTTTCTCAATGAAGAAAGTGCTAAAATTATATTGAAGAGGATTTTTTAATCGCACCACCTTAAAGAGCTGTTGAGGCTAAGACGAAAATGCACTTTTCGTGCGTAACGTACGAGGCTCCTGGGTACAACGCTTCAGCGGCTTCCTATACTTAATTATGGGCCTCAAACTAGACTCACTGATGTTTTGGATATGCATGCACTTTTAGATTCGAAAACCATATATAATAAATGTCTGGGGATGTGCCTTCATACTCATCCTAGTTTTGAATCGAAAGACGCTGGGTTTTCTATGCCTTTTTACGCCATTACAAAGAGCTCCACATGTTTTGTATATGGGGCTGTCAAGTGTCATCTACCCAAAACCGGATTCGCTGAAGGTCAGCGCGCTGCCTGTGATGTCACTTACAGACCCTATTATACAGTTGAAAGGACCGCGCGGCTGTAATAAGTAATATAATAATTTATTTGTATATAAGACCTACAGGCCTAAAGTACAAAAAGAAAACATACATACAATCAATCAGTTAGTGCTCGCAACGCGGCTTATATACAAGGAATTTAGCTCTTCTGATTTTAGAATATATACGGCTAAATTTCGTAGTTTTACTGTGGTTTGCATTTGCGCCAGAAAGGTTTCGAAATTGATACGCTCCAAGTATTTCGCATCTGTATCTTTGTTGTTTAACTCGTTATACAGTGGGCATCTTAATAAAAAATGGTACACGCCAATAGAAGCCTTCCACAGTCAGCTAGACCAGCAGCATTTGACGTCTTCTTCGGAAGACCTTTCCAGATATTTGCGGAATTGCGTCTGTACCATTTCTATTTGTTCTCTTGGTTCCCCTCCCCATATCTCACAGCCATACGTAAATATTGGTAAAACTGTTCTATCAAAGAGAAAAGAAATTTATTCAAACGGTGATTTTGAACACACGGCTAAATTTCTTTAGCATGAATAACGCTTTGTTGGCTTGGACACTTAAGGTAAGCCACCCATAATAGCAAGGTAAAAGAACTCTGTATTTGTGATTATTTTATGAAAGTGTGGTATTCGGGTGCCCATACTTTTGGCCCCGAGTGTAGTCTCGCGAGCGTTGCGATAGCAACCGAAACGGTGATGTCACCGCTTGGCTTGGGTCTGGGCGGTGAGTCAGCGGGGAGGCAGCGAGCGAGACGGTTGCACTTTTTTAGGCAGGAATAGGTTGAGTTCTTGGATAACCGCCCTGCGGAGCAAGGGGCTGGCAGCAGTTCTACTAGCCTGAACAGACGTTAAGTCGCTGACATGTTGATAGGGCGACCCTATCAACATGTCAGCGACTTAACGTCTGTTCAGGCTACAGTTCTACCAATTGCTGCCAGGTAAGTGACACCGATTACGGTGTTGTAACTTGTCTCTATTTGAATTAAGGTGTTTAATAAATCATTGGAACTTTAACCACTTCGTTTCGCCTCAGTGCCTTCGCCACCACGTGTTAACGTAAGACCGAATTCGGAACGAACACCCAGTTGGGGTTGTCGAAATTAAGTTTAGATCCAATTAGAATAACACAACGAGAAGTACATTAAAGTAAAGTAAAGACACTCCCCCCATTCCTAAAATATCACATTTGGTGCCGTGAACCAGCGGTCTTTTCACGTGGTTGAGCGACAAGTGGCACCATGGCGGAACGCCGTGGGTTAGGCTTCATGGCTAGGTTAGAAAGTTGGTTGAGTAAGGACGATACAGACTTCCCCTTTCCCGGAGAGAGGGTTGGAAATTTAGGCCGTGGGATACGTGACCATGTGGGGATTCAGTCAGAGAAGCGCGAGGAATATGATTTGGGACCTGTCGAGGCTCAGGTAGGCGAGGACAGTTCAGCCAGGGGTACGCCTCAAATTTTGTTGCACAATTCTAAGATGGCGGCTCGGCCTTCTTCCCCAAATCGGCCGGGCGATCACGTGACCGAAATGCCGGCCCCTGATTGGATCAGGAGTGCGCGTCCCGCCAAAAGCGAGTTCGCGCGGGATTCTCAGCGGGTTGGTGTCATAAGCCTGGGGGGAATGCAAGATGGCCGCGCCCATGACACCGTGTTCGGTGAGCAGGCTACCCCGGGTTTTCCCAATGTTACTGCTGATGTGACACCTCAGGGTGTCAGCAATCGAACTCAAAGCGTTAGATGGGATGGTTACAGGCCAGAGGGGGTGGGTTATGGGCCCCCAAGCGCTGTGCCGTTCGCTGGCAACCCCCATCAGGGGCAACTGCATCACTCTCGCTTAGCGGAGTCTGCACCCACAGGCGCCGTAAATCAGCAGGGGGGGGGGGGGGGGTACCCTTATAAACAAGAGAAGGTATCCAACTCCACCAGCCGCGCGCCGACCGGCACCCGCTCCAATCTCTAATATTCTACGTTACCGTCCTTGCCAACGGCTGTTATTAGTGTTAATGATCTATTTGTATTCCTGAATCGTTCATTAAACATTTCCAACAAGTCACAGGTTTCTCTGTTGCTTTTATTCACCAATTATCGATGACTTTTCCGAGAGTGGAAGGAATACGGTGTTCTCCCATCCACACAGCGGCACTTCATCGACTTCCGGTTTACTTTTAGCTTCTGAAGCTGTGGGGGTGTCACTTCCGAGCATCGGGCCATGGGGTAACAAATAAATGCCGAATAAAGTGAAGTGTCCAATGTGCACCTTTATTTTGACATTACACAGTAGTACCCCTTGCCATATGCATAAAATATTAGCATACACGGTCATGTGATATATTTTATGGCCTCTCATTGGCCACTTTAGGGCAGACCCTGGACACTATGCAAACAAGACCACATGATCGAAACGTAAAAGATGATGGAACCGATGGAAGACGCGATGCATTTGGCTGCCAGTGGGCACAATATTCTAATCACTGGGCAAGCTGGTGTCGGGAAGACCCACCTGTTGACGCAGTTGCACTCACTGCTGTCACGCGAAGGAAAAACTGTTGCTACCCTTGCTGCTACTGGAATCGCTACCCTGTCTCTTCCCCCCGGGTCAATGACTCTTCATGCCTGGTTTGGCTTAAAGGTAGGCATAAATTAAAGGGCCACTCTTTACAATTATTTCTCTATAAGCGACGAAACAAATTGTATGCATACATAGACGTCTAATTATATAAAAGTATAAATAAGCTTTAGGAATATAATATATATCAAGTAATTAACTTTATATAATTATTTGGTTATATTTAGGATGGCTGTTATACAGATGAAGAGCTCTGTAAAATGGTCATGGAGGATGAGTCTCTCAGTCAAACGAGACACAGAATTGAGCAGTGTGATGTCCTCATGATTGATGAAATATCAATGGTAATTATATCATGCAAAGAAGAAAATTGTCATGGTTACAATTAATTAAGAGAATTAATGTTTAAATTAATTTGCAGATGTCAAAGTTTTTAATATAATGTTCCCTAGATATATATTTATTAATTATAGAATTAAAGACCACATCTATCTATGAGATACTACACATTTTGTATTAAATTATCTGCCTTATATTGTTTTTTTAGTACACCATATGAGTAATATATAACAAATGTTAAAAGAAATATATTACATAGTTTATAAAGCCGCCTTCATGTATGTATGGAATTTGTTCTTGCAAAGTTGTCAAAAAAATATTTCCCATCATTATCAATATAACAGGTCAGCCTCAAAACTCTGAATCAGGTAGAAAGGCTAGCTCGTGCAGTAAGGCATAATGAGCAGCCACTTGGAGGTATACAAGTTATACTATCCGGAGATTTCTACCAGTTGCCCCCAGTGCCTGACACATTGTACGGTGACTTAGGGGAAGTCTGCCTCACCAGCCAACTCTTCAACAACATTCATGTTGTGAAGCTCACCGAAGTACATCGGCAAAAAGCGAAGGGTTTCATTGATGCCATAAATGAGGCTTCGCGTGGCTGCCTACAGAAGAAAAATGCAAACTTGCTGGCACGCTTAAGCCGCCCACTGCAGTACCCACGCTCAACATTACCTATTGAGATTTTTGGCACCAATTTGGCAGTGGACATGATCAATGCAGATCGCATGGCTGATATGCCTGGCACCTGGCAAATCTTTGAAGCCATAGATGAAGGCACAGTTCTGACTTTATCTAAGGACAACAAACCAGATTGTTCCTGTTCTGCAAAGGATTGTTTCAATATTTTACCTTGGTGACAATGACTGAAAAGTAAATATTTCTGCAAGATCATTGAAGCAGGCCATACTTATTATTAACTGTTGAAAGTAACCAGTACAAAAAGTGACAAGTTATGGGTTTGCATGCTCGACAGTTTTTTATTTACAATTTATATTTACTAATAGCATGGAGTTTACAAATGAACACAAATAGCCTCATTATATGTTGTGGCTACATCAAAAATTAATATTTTTCAACCATGACATATTATGATACATATACTATGAGCCAATATTTCATATACTTGTACAAAGACTGGCATTTCCTTCCGCCATCTATTGGCATTACAGGTTAGCCATATGCTAACCCTTTCAGCATGTAGATGAAAACTGCCTAATGATATTTCTATTTCAATACATATTATAGGATATATAATATATTATATTTGTATATAAACATGAATGAATACAATACATATCTATTATATGATACATAATATATTTGAATATAAGTATCTCAGAAGTTACTACATTCATATAGAGATAGGCCACTGATGGGCACAATTGTATATAAACCAGTGGGACTGTGAACAGAAACATATGCATTAAGATATATACCTGTTTGTGTTCACTTCAAGAAGTCACATTATGCAACATATAACATATGTCCCTCTATCTCTGTTTAAGTTATAACATAAAGTCTTTATACATTACGCTGTTTAAGGTGATCCAGTTCATTTGCGCCATACCATCATCCCAGGCTTACTGTGCCTGAAAGCCAATGTTCCTGTCATGGTATTGGCAAACCAGTCTAGGAAGGTGGTCAATGGAACACGAGGAATAGCTGTTGGATTTGGTGATGGAGTTATCAGCGTGGAGCTGGATGATGGTGATGTCGTGGAGGTGAAGCGTACAACTGTAACCAGACGCCTCGATGGCCGTGTTGTTGCACAGCGACATCAGTTTCCGATCAAGGCCTCTTTTGGCATTACTTTTCACAAATCACAAGGTATGATTTACTGTCAACCCTATGACCAGTTCAAATAGTTAAAGTATAGTCTCTTTAAAACTGAAACTCGTCCACTCCATGATCATTTCATCTTATATGTTTGGTTACATGAACAAAAAGGAGCATATTGTGATACCTCAACACAGGTTATAATGCACATAATAGTCTCCGCAGTTCACTCATAGTACTAAATAAAACCCTAGAGCTATCTTTACGAAATCCTATAATAAAGCAACATGTACAGCATTGTACCATGTCATACAGGGAATGTCCTATTTCCTTATACCTTATGCTTATACTTGCATAACAGAACATATGTATAGTAGATCCCTCGCATGCTATGTATTTAACACACACAGGGCAGACGTTGGACCAAGTGATCGTACACTGTTCGGGTGTCTTCAAACCGGGGCAACTCGCGGTTGGGATAGGCCGGGTTCGATCACCTGATGACGTCCAAGTGCTGAACTTCAATGCAGCTCAATGCCCACCCCACCCGCCAGTGATATCAAGATTCCTGGAATTGGTTCCAATACCAATCAGCCCCGACCTGGCCTGTTGTCGTGGTAATAATACTCATCTAATATATGTTACATCTCAAAGACCGACATTCCATTTCGCTGACCTGACATTCATTGAATTCTTGATACATGTCTATAACTCAGCACATTTGTTCTTCAAATACATATACAGGCGCAATCGCGTTATCCATTCATTGCCCGGCATGACTATTAGTTGATAATAATGCAACAACATGCATGTCAAGCCGTAAAGCAATCTTCATGTCTTCATTCATTACTGTCGTTTACTTTGCGCAGCTGCAGCGCATTTGCCTGGTCGACGACAACCGGTAGGACTGGACGACGGGATATCCAGCTCCGATGACAGTGAATGGGGCGGGGTGGAATTGGAATACATCTGTCGATTGGAGGAAGGTACTACTCATTCTCTGGCTCGCGCACTTGGCATGGGAGGGACGGCATTTTCTTTGTCTTGGGATGGTTGCACCTGCATAGGCAAAATAGCGGCTGTTAATTCACGGAAGGAAAATAGTGGTTTTCAACTATGTCCTATCAATGAGCAGCTAAGAAAGGACCAAATAATTATTTGTTACCTTGACCTTCATCAGTGCAAGCAAAAAATCACATATAAGTTTTTTTCTTAGGAGTGCTCTGCGATGCTCCCCATACAAGTGAGACGGGGGATCCAGTGAAGGAAATGGCGACTGGCGCCTCCGTGGAAGAGAGAGATTCGATGGAAGGATTTGTGTCCACGCCCGAGGGACAAGCTGCCTTATCAGCAGATCTGCCCGTTCAAACAGTGGAATGGATCACCCGTGTGCAGCACTGGATAGCAGTCCACCCAAAGGCCACTGAAGTGCAGCGCATGAGAAAGGAGACACTTGAGAAATTGTTGGAGACTAAGAGGGAGAATCTAATGGCGTTTTGCTCAAAAGTCGCACATCAAATCAGGGCTTATCTGCCAAGTGAAACAGCTGGGATGTCATCAACCCACATCAACTTGTTCACTCGAGACGTGAACAAATATATGAGGGATGACGTAGGGGTCCTCATAAAAGAGCTCTTTGGGTTTCCAGAAATTGACAATGTGCAACATCGCGCGGGAATCGTCTTAGTGGATTCCATTCGCAATGATGTGCTGAAAGAAAAGGCCACAGATGTGAAGAGCGCTGCTGCACCAAGTACTACCCTAGTCCATGTCGAGACGACTGAAGCGGGCCGCGCCAAGCTGCGCTACCTAGGTGGGCGTTGTATAGCGAAGGCAAAATATGCTGTCACGAAAAAAATCCGTCACACCATGTACTTCAAACGCGACACGTACATGGAAATGCGCCAGAAGCTGATGATCCTAAATCAGCTAATTCAACCGGCATATATACCAACAAAGGATCCTCGGTCGCTTCTCGAAGTTGAGCGTCGGCAAAATGTGCGTCAGTCGTTGACGACTATAGGCGAAGAAGCGTTCCATTTCTTTTTGGAACTGGACCAGATTCGGAGGCGAGTGTGTACTGAGGATTTCTTCAGGCGTCACGGGAAAGATACATTGAAGAGGGCAGAGGAGGTGGTTGTGGGACATCAATTATTGCGAGAGCGGTGGATGCGCCTGATCCATAACGAAGACTTTGACCAGTCCATGATAGAAGCGACATTCTTAGACATTACACACCGATTCTTGGAGATTGGTGACAACCAGTATCGGAAGACGTTGGTGGAGTTGCTGGGAAAGAAGAAACAGTTTGCCCATCGTGTACAGGTGTCAACCAAGTCAAAGGGAAAGCAGGCGCAGAAGAGGAAAGTCACGACCAAGACTACACAAAAGAAGAGAAAGGCAACAGAGACGCTAGCCAGTGATATCTGCGGTATATGTGATGGAATATACGCTGCAGGTCAGTTCACGAATAATGGTCGAATCAAATCAGTTAAGTCGAATTAAATCAGTTAAAACCGACAGTTTTAACTTTTTTGAGATTTATCCAGTTACGTTATTTGCTTCAAGGTTTTCAGGAACATAAAACAATTTGCAATATCAATCGCAAACAAATGTCACTATTTGCGTTTCGTTTTGACAATTTCTCCCAAGGAGAGAGATGGATACAATGTGACTTTTGTCAACGGTGGCTACACGCAGCGTGCAGTGGCTTAAGGGCGGACGAATATGACGAGCAAGAGGCAGACACATCTTCTACATTCAAGTGTCCTAAGTGTACCTGAGGTCAGTATGTCGTCTAGGTATGTGTTTAAGGCTGTTGAAAAATGCGCATTATAGGCACACTACGTAACAATTTATATGACACAATTACTACTTCTGCCTTCGCACGCACTTTTTAAATGTGCTTCATATATATATATAGTGTAAATGTGCTTCATATATATATATAGTGTAAATGTGCTTCATATATATATATAGTGTAGTACGTCTTACCTTGCGCCGCTTTCCATAAGTAGCTTTCAGGGCGTCTCCACTTGCAAAGTTGAAAGGGGAGGCTCCTTTGAAACCAGCGTTGGCCTTCTTTGCCGATGTCCTGCTGCTCTTGGTCAACAGTACAGTGTTCACGCCCTTGGAGTACTGCAGATAGGTGGGGTTGGTGTTTGACCCATGGCACTTCGCTCTCTGCTGACAGAAGAAGTTCTCCACCACGTCGCTGTTCAATCGCGATGGCATGGCGGAGAGACCCTTTGCAAGGCGATTCTCGATGATGGAGTGCAGGCTTGCTGTGCAGAACAGGATGTCTTCCTGCGTCTCGCTAGTCATCAGCATTTTCTTTTTGGTTGCAGGGGACGCGTCCGACATGTGCACTGCAATGGCCCAGGCCCCGAACCAAGTTTTCACCGACAACAGTGCCGAGAGTCTATCGTCGTTGGACTTGGTGACAAGCCTGTCGTCAGAGACTACATCAATGAGTTGGCTGGTCTGAGCCAAGAGTTCTAGGGTCGA
This sequence comes from Arenicola marina, assembly GCA_964019135.1. Lineage (NCBI taxonomy): Eukaryota > Metazoa > Annelida > Polychaeta > Arenicolidae > Arenicola > Arenicola marina. Next base: position 35,105,207 of record OZ025257.1, on the reverse strand, counting down.
TTGCAGCTGATCTCCTTGGGGTAGTGCTTCGGCATAGCACCTCATCAAGTGCAGCATGTCCCGGTTGAGGCACTCCTCTGCCAAGTGGTTACGCATCTTGGCGCTACCGTTGGGGTGCATGTGCTCCTCTGTCAGTCGCGGATGGATGCGCTGCATTTCAGGATTTTGATTCACGTCCCATTCGTACGCGTCCAGCCACTGTTGCCAGGTTATGAATTTGGAGTCCTTGCACAGCAGACGAGCATGGAAATCGCGGAATCCACTCGAAAGAATGTTGTTCCGGATTCGCTTTATGACGTGCTTGCAATCGGGTCCGAGCACAATGGCTTTGTCTGGTGCGTGCAGATTCGGGATCGACATTCCTCTCTTTAGCGGGTCCGCTGGATAAAAGAGAGTCTTGAGAAATGCCCTGTTGGCACTGGCCCCGTCGAAGAAGCAGAAAGACACATTAAAGCCATAATCCATCAGCAGTCCAACGGCGCGCCAAAAGATAGAGATAAGGGAGTGAGCCTGGACGCTGACGGTTGGGTAGTGGGCGAACGGAAACACGAAACCCGTGTGGCCAAGAAATTGGTACTGGAGCACGTGAGTGGCCAGCTCCTGCTGCTCCTCTCCGCAGCTTAGGGTACGCAGGTCCATGCTGTCCCTCTCCAGTTCTGCGAGTCCACACAAACCATTCGCGCCGCCGCGCCTATCCAGCTGCAGGTCCGGCTGTATCGCCATTTCGTCAAAGACGATTCCTCCGTCTCGTCCATCGACGGGCAACTGTTTTTCGTCGGCCGTGTTGGCCATCCATTGGAACACATTGTCATGAAGACCCGGTTTTTGGTCAATAATGTTCTTGTATCTGGTTAGCAGACTTGTTGACGGCAGACGAAGGAACCCAGAGTCCAGCAAGTCAGCATATGCCTGCGGTGACCTTGCCCACAAGCCCAGAGCGAATGTGATGAGAGTCCGATCCCACCTCATCCCAGTCTTTGACCGTTCGCTGCCGCGCACCATGTTGCCGATGAGGGTAACAGCGTTGGGGTGGAGTGACGGGGCTACCCTGGCAACGAGCTCCTCCACTGTAGTGTCGCTCTTGGGACACTCGTCGGACAGACGCTTGGCCTATAACAAGTGGTAAATGAGTGTTAATAATAATAAAAAAATAATAATAACACTAATTATAATAATATGACATATATAAATAAATAACTTATAATATAATAAGCTTTTATTGCTGTGTTAGCTTGTCTGTTATGACAGTTATAAGTAGCAAAGAGGTAATGCAACTGTCAAGTAAAGATATGTTTTGATATATTTTTGGCCCACAAAAGAAATAGCACATTTTCTTCCTGTTTTTACATAATATACGTGGCCACATATGCCCTTTGCCTACCTGTATTTTTTTCATGGTCTTCTTGCTGTTTTGTAGGGCGTCGTCACACGAGCTGCAAGTGGTGCCTCTGCAGATGATAGGCATCACCTGGCGGCAAGAGAAGCTCCTCAACCGCTGAACTCCGTCTATCAGCGCTATTGTCATCTTCGCTGATGGACACATTTTCTGTCCCTTCAATGGCGCCCCGGTACACAGTTTGACCTGGCCAAGGACTCTGTCGAGGCACACGAGGAAGTTTTCTGTAGCGGCACCATGTGCAGGAAAGCCCCATGAAGTCAGATATATCGGGGTACCACTCAAAGAGAGGGAGACGTCTTGCTGACTAAGCTGTACCAAGAACAAGGATCCATCGGTGGCGGTTGAGGGGCGAGACAAAATTGCTTCAGACTCATTCTGTCGAACGGAAGTCCATCCTCGGTCTCGTAGGTAGTCATGTGAAGCCTGTACGGTGAGACTGCGATCATTGATATTGCGCGACACCAGACCCGGATATGCACCTGCAATGTGGATACATAAAATATGTCAGTGGGTTGCATTTATTTTGCAAGGATGCAAGAAAATACTCTCCAATCGCAAAATATGAATAGCCAGATATTTGTCGCTTTTTATACTTCTATTAATGTTCGGACAAGGACACTTAGAATATTACCAACGCATGTGCGGAGGGGGTCGGAAAATCCACATGATGGGAGTATATATGTATTTACCTGACTTGATGTGGTTTCCATCTTCGCAAATTGTAGTCAACATTGATTTGATGCCAGGGAAGAGTTTCGGAGCCAAGCGAAAGAACTGCTGCAATGCGAATTATTTTACTTTGATACAACAGTCTTGACAGTAATCGAGAGCCGTTATTCGTTTTAATTGATGGGAAATATTTAACTGGTATGTTTACTTGACGCTACACGAGTTAAATATTTAACTGGTATGTTTACTTGACACTACACAAGTTAAATAAAGTTAATTTTTACTTTCTTTATTATGGTAATGCGCCTCTCTGTCGATTTTCTTACATGTCTGATGGCAAATTAACATAGCAAACAAATTGAGGTATCATTAGGCTTAAGACTAGTTACTTACAGAAGTGACGTTTTCAGTTGAACTTTCGCTGAACTTCACACGTATATCTCTTGAGTTGACACGGCCAGATCCCAGTTCGTAATTGCTCAGCCACCTGTATGTAGAAAAAGTTCAAAGGCCATGACTTTAGCGCTTATACACTATACGTAGTATACGATAACAGCCATCGTCTAGGTATGCATTGCCAATTATCAGAGATGAATAAATCATTAGAATTATTTTTTTTATTGAAGATTGGAGCAGCAACCAGTTATTTTGCACTCCTGCTGCTTGGTCAGACCTGTGAAATTTATATGAAATGTAAGTTTTCATAAAATATAATATATATATAGTTATAAATCGGCTCTGCCATAAATGTATCCCATATGAAATAGTCCAGTCTGGCTAAGAATAAATTTAATTCCATTCCCTTCATATTGTTGTCTGCATGCATTTTTTTTTACCTACTTCAACATCTACCTTGCAATCAAGTTCTGTTACATATTACTACAATACAGGACCAAGGCAACATTTTAAAAACACAACAATACATCTATAATAGTGATGATGAATTGACCAACTCTGGAAACCAACAATTTGTTTTCGAAAAGGAGATGTCTTAACATTATCGGATTAAAAGGAAAAGTGCACATCATCAAAAGTATTAATTAAGTTCTGTGGCATATGCCCTAAATCCATACAGAGATTAAATATTATTCCTGTATAGAAAGTCGTAATAAAGAACTACGCTTAAGTCTTAATCATCGGATTTAACCCTACCTGGAAATATTCACAATAAAAAATAACCGGTAATTTAGAACAAAAAGGGTTCCTTGTTCAAAAAAGAAGGGTGGCCCCCCTGCCCTCAAATTCATGCATATGCCATAATACTTCTGCTTCTGCAACTTTGTTTTCTTATGACAACGAATAAAAACATCAAATTAGTGTTAGTTAACACCTTATGGACCATTGGCTATGTTTTTTGCTTACCAGAAGATGTATTTGTCCATGTTTGAGGCGCATATGTATTGTTTGACAGCCGAAAAGACTTTCAAAATTACCGCTGTCGCAGTCATCAGTCACGTGTCAGGCACCGACCAATGAGCGTCTTCGTTTGCAAAATCGCGTACAAAATCTCGCGTTTTCCCGGAAAATCACTCGCAATGGCCGCTGTGTGGATGGGAGAACACCGTATTCCTTCCACTCTCGGAAAAGTCATCGATAATTGGTGAATAAAAGCAACAGAGAAACCTGTGACTTGTTGGAAATGTTTAATGAACGATTCAGGAATACAAATAGATCATTAACAGCCGTTGGCAAGGACGGTAACGTAGAATATTAGAGATTGGAGCGGGTGCCGGTCGGCGCGCGGCTGGTGGAGTTGGATACCTTCTCTTGTTTATAAGGGTACCCCCCCCCCCCCCCCCCCCCTGCTGATTTACGGCGCCTGTGTCTGCACCCAACCCAGCTGACAGGGGCCACTGGCAGCCAGGGCCTGGCAGCTGTGAAGCAGCGGGCATTTCCCCTGGTGGCTATATAGGTGTCAGCCCGGCTGGTTACCAAGGAGTGCGAGGTGTATTCCCCGAGCCTGGCGGGTTTGTTCATGGACCGAGAGGGTATCCAGTGCCAGGTGGGGAGTGCTTGCCTGTGAACAGGTGAACCCCTTAAGTCCGGCAGATCTGAAACAGGTCTTGTGGCAGGCTGGGCTGGAGAGGTGCCCCAAATTGCCGACATTTTCCGGTTCGACTGACAGCAGCACGGTGCAGGACTTCTTAAGCCGGTTCGACACAATAGCCAATCTGTGTTGCTGGACAGCAGGTCAGCGGGGTCTAAACCTGAAATTGTGTTTGCAAGGTGAGGCCTACAGACTGGTTGTCCGCCAAGGCAATGATGATTACTGGTCCTTGCGTTCTGCACCGCTGTGGCAGTACAAGCCGTGCATTGGTGATGTTGCGGTCCGAATATTCCGACAACGGAAGAAGGGCAAGACAGAACCGTATCGGTTGTTTGCCAACGAACTCCAGATCTTGGCGAAACAAACCTATCCCCACTCTGATGAGTACAGACGCCAAGCGATGGTCAGAGAACAGTTTGTAGGTGGGATAGCAGACGACTTCACCCGCAGGCTGATGTTCATGGAGGGTGATGTCCCCATAGAGCGTCTGGTAGGCCCGGCCGACCGAAGCGATCAGTTCGCTTCCCCACCTGGGCGGGTTAGTAAACCAGCGCCGGCCCCTATCTACCGGGTCTCTGCTGCAAATGACGAGTCACAGCTGGATAATGAAGACTGATGGGACCGAACATGAGGTGGAGGGGCTGATTTCACGCCTCAGTGAGGTCATGAGGTCCCAGGGTAGGGGAAAGAGAGTCAGTCATGGTGGATCAATCGATGGTCAGGTAGACTCGAGACGGCCACGTCGGGATGACAGTTACCGTGATGTCAGGACCCGTGACACCCATTACGCTGACCGACGGCCAAGCAGCAGAGACAGCCACACCAGCGGACAGACCAGGTCTCCACACTCCCATTTTTCTGACAAGCGGAACTACCCCTCTGGGAGACGCCGATACTCTCCTGACCGTTATACGGACAGGCGGGACAGAGACAGGGACCGAGACAGGGCCAGGGAGCCACGTAGCGAGGGTGGGGGACCTCGGGTGCTCCGGGTTAGACCTGTAGCAGGTTGGGTCCTGCATACCAGGTTGTATGGGATGAGTTGCCCTATGCTGCTTGACACGGGTGCAGCTGTGTCGCTACTGGACAACCAAACTTACATGTCTATACAAGCGGACATGAGACCTCCCCTTAAACCTCTGAAAACACAGCTTCGCACTGCGGCTGGGGGTTTAATGAAGAGCTTGGGAGAGACTACCCTCGAATTTTCCCTCAATGGGATGAGACTGGCACAAGAAGTAGTGGTGGCCGACTTGCCTGATCGTGGTGGGATACTGGGCCTGGATTTCCTGCATGATCAGGACTGCGAAATGTCGATGCGGGAAGGAATCCTGAGGATAGGTAAGTTTACCTTCGCCTTGTCGCAGGAGGGCAAGCAGGACCAGGTGGCTGGTGTCCGACTAGAGAAGTATAATAATAATAATAATGTTTATTGTCCAAAGGTCTGCATCACAAGTAAACAAACATATATTACATAGACAACAGCAGAAGCCGAAGCTTATATGCTAACATAAAATAGAACTTCACAACTAGGTCTATACAGATACAAGTAGAAACAAAAAAATAACGTGAAAGGGCCACAATAGTAGAATGTTTAACTCAAAGAATATTGGATATAAATATAAAGTCCGTAGCCATCCCACCTTCCACTGAGGTCGTGGTCACAGGGATTGCAGAAAATAGGTTGCAGTATGCCAAGGGTAGCGACGCCTTGTTGACCCCTAGCGGGCGGTTAATGTCTGCAAACCAGGTAGTGGCAGGCTGCGGCTGCCACTTGTAGGCTGCGGTACTAGGCATGTGCCTGTGGTGCTCATGAATCCCACAGATGAGACAATCTTCCTGCGCAAGGGTGGCATAGTGGGGACCTTGCAAGCACTGCCCAGCGGTGAAGTAATCGAGGTCCCCCAGGTTGAGTCAGATGCCACGGGGGAAGGTGTGATTGACACGCGTCAGGTGACAGCATCTGATGCTGCAGACTTGCCTCCTGCATTGGAGAAGTTAGCAACCGAGGTATCTCCAGAGTTGACAGTAGGTCAGCAAAACCGGGTTCGGTCACTGCTCCGGGAGTACTCAGACATCTTCTCGGAGACAAACGACACATGGGGGACTACCGATCTGGTTAAGCACCGTATTGATACGGGTCAGGCTTACCCGATACGTCAGCGCGCTCATCACCTTCCTGTGGCTCAGCAGGAGGTCGAGGCCAGAGAGATCCAGTCCATGCTTGATAAGGGTGTCATTGAGCCGGGCACCAGTTCCTGGAGCAGTCCGGTGGTTCTTGTGAAGAAAAAGGACGGAAGTACACGCTTTTGCGTTGATTACCGTAAACTCAATGATGTGACGCGAAAAGATGCATATCCGTTACCATTGATCACCGACACTCTAGATGCACTGGCTGGCTCCGAGTGGTTTTCACCCTGGATCTGGCCTCCGGGTATTGGCAGGTGGCCATGGATGAGCGTGACAAAGAGAAGACAGCCTTCATCACCAGACAGGGCCTCTTCCAGTGGAAGGTGATGCCTTTCGGCTTGTGTAATAGCCCAGCGCTTTTTGAAAGGCTGATGGAATTGGTACTGAGAGGCCTGTGCTGGCGGAGCTGTCTGGTATACCTCGATGACGTCATCGTATATGGCAAGTCCTTTGAGGAGACCCTAGATCGGCTGACCACTGTGTGGGAACGCTTCAGAGAGGCTGGCCTGAAGATGAAGGCCAAGAAATGCAATCTGTTTCAGACTGAGGTGCCCTACCTGGGGCATATTGTGTCCCGGGCAGGTATTTCGACAGACCCGGCTAAAGTCTCCGCTGTGCGGGACTGGCCACGACCGACCACGGTAAAAGAGGTACGGAGCTTCCTTGGGCTGGCGTCTTATTACAGGCGTTTTATTCCCGGCTTTGCGAGGGTGGCAAATCCCCTGACAGCTATGACAAGGAAGAAGGCTCCGTTCGAATGGTCGGACCGTAAGGAGGAAGCCTTTAGGGCTCTGCAGCAGGCTTTGTGCGAGTCGCCAATTCTGGCCTACCCCACTAGGGAGGATCCCTTCATCCTTTACACGGATGCCAGCAATGATGCCATGGGATGCGTCGTTGCCCAGCAGCAACCTGATGGGGAGAAGGTGATAGCCTATGCGTCGAAAACGTTCAGTCGTGCGCAGAGCCGCTATTGTACAACACACCGGGAGTTGTTGGCTGTGGTGACCTTCATCAAACAGTTCAAACACTACCTGTGGGGTCGACCATTCACTGTCGTAACTGACCACGCCTCACTGACTTGGCTCATGCACTTCAAGGACGCGGAAGGTATGGTGGCCCGTTGGCTAACCACCCTGGGGACGTATGACTTCACCATTGTTCACCGTCCTGGTGCGTCCATAGGCCATGCTGATGCGTTGTCGCGCAAGGTGACCAGACCCTGTAAGCGTGCAGAGTGTGTCGACTGCTTACCAAGGAGGGTAGCTAACGCGAGTCCGGCAGCTGACTCCTCACGCGACACCTCTGAGCTGTCACCGCTACAGAGGGTGGAAGATGACCGACCTCTGATAGGTTGCGGTGCTGAATCTGCAGTGATGGAGATCGTTGCAGAAGGTGACAGGTTCGATTCCCAACTGCCAATTGCTAGTGGAGAGGCGAGTGATAGAGGCCTGGAGGCAGAAGTAGCTATGCTACAGTGGGCCCCGGGTGTGACTCTGGATGACATTCGCCGCTGGCAGAGCGAAGACGAGGGTGTGGCCTGTATGCTGGAGTGCAAGAAAAGCCGTACACACAGGCCACCATTCGCTCAGGTGAGAGATCAGAGTTACACAACCAAGTGTCTCTGGCAGCAATGGGATCGCCTGCGGGTGCGGAATGACATTCTGTACCGTGAAAAGAAGGCGAGCTGTGACACACAGGCTATCACGCAGCTGGTAGTCCCACCGCCCATGCGGAGGAGGTTATTTCTGTCTGTGCATTGCGATAGGATCGGTGGTCACATGGGCCACAGCAAGTCACTTGCTTCCCTGAAGAGGCGCTTTTATTGGCCACGCATGTCGGCTGATGTGAGCCGCTGGCTGACCTTGTGTCGTGACTGTGGTCAACGGAAACCAGCGTCAGTTCCTCACAAAGCGCCTCTCACACAGATGCCTGTTGGTGTACCGTGGGAACGGTTGGCTATGGACCCGATAGGACCTATGCCCGACACAGCAAGTGGGAACAAGTATGTGCTGGTAGTTGAGGACTACTTCACAAAGTGGGTCGAGGGTTTTCCCATTCCTAACAAGGAAGCCCAGACGGTGGCTGACAAGCTGGTTACGGAAGTGTTTTGCCGTTTCGGCTGCCCCAGACAGCTGCATTCAGACCGGGGACGAGAATTTAACAACAAGATTCTCAAGGAGATCTGCCGCATCATGCGGATTGACAAAACGTTTACCACACCTTACAGGCCGCAATCAGATGGCCTTGTGGAGAACTTCAACAGGTCTCTCCAGGACATGGTTTTCACCTATGCCAGACTGCATCCGCAGGACTGGGAAGACCATCTTCCATATGCCCTCTGCACGTACCGTGCCACGGAACATCGCAGCACTAGGGTGTCCCCCTTTCGTATGCTGCTGGGCTATGAGGTCACGCTCCCACTAGACTTGCAGGTGGAGGGTCCACCCAGTGATAGGAGGCAGATGTGTGTCACAGAGTACTGTGAGTGGCTATGTGATGCCATGGAGATAGCTCACAGCATAGCTCGTCGTGAGAGCCGGAAGGCGGCCACACGCCAGAAAACCGCGTACGATATGCGTGCTACGCCGGTGTCCTTCCCAGTGGGTAGCTGGGTGTGGCGTTATTGCACAGCCACTGCCAAGGTCAAGGGTGGTGTCAGGTGGTCTGGCCCATTCCTGGTGATCGCTCGTCCCTCTGGCGTCAATGCCACCGTTCAACGGTCGCCGACTGAGAGGCCAGTGATCGAGCACGTCGATCACCTGAAGGAGTATGTGGTCGATCCTGATGAGCCACTGACCAGCTGGCTGGATGGAAATGGAGCAGGGCCCAGCAGTGACACTCCTGACGTGGCTGGTGCCCCTCCTGCGCGTGATGTGGTGAGAGGGGAGGGTACCCCTCGTGATAATGTGAGAGGGGAGGGTACCCCTCGTGATGATGTGGGAGGAGAGGATACTCCTCGTGATGTGGTGCGAGACGATGATACCACTGGTGAGGTGGTGAGAGGAGACGATACTCATGGTGATGAGGTGGCCGGAGATGACATGATGGATAGTCTGGTGGCCCCAGAGGAGAATGCTACGGGTCTTGACCCAGTGGGGGATGGTGAGGATGGTCCTCCTCTCAGACGTGGGGCGAGGATACGTCGACCCCCCCAACGCCTAGATATGTAGGGCGTCGCACCTGTGGTTGTTGCTCGGGTTGTAAGGGTCTTGGGAATTTATGGTTCAGGCGGTGTAGTGGGGCACAGGATTCGGTTAGGTGGTTGGGCGGGGCACGATATTGGTGCCATGGGTTCCACGCAGTGTAAGCGGTGGTTGTTGTTTTTTTTTCCTTTCAGCTGTTTCTGAAGCACTGGGTGACATTCTGGATCCAGGCAGATCACTTCGGTGACGCCGTCCAGCATCAATCCCCAACTGTGAAGTGGAGGGCGGTTTACGTTACAGCCAGGTTGCCTCAGGTCGTCTTGAGCCTGTTGCGCCTGGCGTAATAGTATATTCCGTTTTTTTAGCTGTACTCTCGAGCCGCCGACCACGGTGTGCCTCCACAGGGTGTTGGCCTGGTATGGGATGTAACCGAGACAATTGACTGCCGGCAGGTGTATTGGGCTGGCTTTGGAGTACATCCACGGTGTGAGCTGGTGTGTTATCTGGGTAGGCGGTCTGAGGGGGCGGGTACGGTATTATAGCCATCATGTTGACTGGTTACTCGGTACGTTAGCTATTGTATGTTAATGTTTCAATATGTCGAAATCTTTTCAGTAGCCAACTTTTCTTCAACAAACTGACTACATTACTGTCATTATTATTACTAATGCGATTGCATAAATTTTTTTTTTCTCTGTATCATGTTTGACTATATGTCATATCGTTTAAATTCTATGTCCAGAGTATGGATGTTACATTTTCATTCTGGTTCAGTCTATTGTTTAAAACAACGCAACATGCTTGTTGTTGCCACCGGACTGTCGGAGGCTTACGTCTAGTAGAACCCACTGAACCGCTTGCGGTAGTAGTGGTGACCTTGCTTGTTGAATTGCTAGTGATTAAATTTACAGCCTGTTTATTGAGTAATTTGGGGTTGATAGTTGTAAAACACGATGACCTATGTGTAAAGCGTGAAAGTAATGATCACCCGACTACACTTGCTGTTGTAAAGTTGTCTGAATACAGATGGACTCAATGACCTCGCTCGTCTAACGGCTGCCTTGGTGCCTGGTTGACTCCGTGACGGGACCGCAAGGAGCCCCAGCAGGGCGCTATATAGTGCCTGTTACGTTAGGGCGGGAGCCGTTCTAGCCGCTCTGCCATCTCTACAGCCGCCGGACTCTTACGGGAACCTTCAAGGCCCGGACGCCAGCAGCGTCACCAGTTTGATTGGTGTCCGCGGCGTCATCATCGGCGTCCGCGGCGGCATGGGCGCCCACCGTATCAGCAGCGTCCTCGGCATCATGGGCGTCACCGGTATCATTGGTGACCGCGGCAGACATCGGCGGCGTCACCGCCAGCATCGGCGTGCGCGACAACACGGCGTCGTCATCGGCGGCAGCATCGGCGCCCGCGACAGCTTCGGCGCCCGCGACAGCTTCGGCTTCCGAGACAGCATCGGCGTCCGCGACAACTTCGGCGTCCGCGACAGCATCGGCGTCCGCGACAGCATCGGCGTCCGCGACAGCATCGGCGTCCGCGACCGCATCGGCGTCCGCGACAGCATCGGCGTCCGCGACCGCATCGGCGTCCGCGACAACAACGGCGACAACAACGGCGGCAGCATCGGCGTCCGCGATAGCAGCGCCTGCTACTGCAGCTGCGACGCTCACTGGCTGCCCGGATGGCGACGACGTCCATGACGACGTCGCCACCTGTGGTCGCTACAGCAGTGGACATCCTGGCTGCTGCGGCAGCCGACACTAAACTTTGCTAGCGTCAGGACCGGCCCAGCCGGCGGTTGTGACTGTTTCAGGGCATCCTCTGCGCGCTGGGCGTGACCATGTGGTGGCGTCGGTGCCGCAGGGCCTCGGGACGTGGCCTGGGCGCCAGCACGGAATCGCTGCGCGGTCGGCCACTTCGGTGACCCAGTGACATCTCTGCGTCGCGGAGCGATACGGACTTTGCCGGGCTTGGCTATGCCGCCTATGAGACAGCGTCCACAACATCACACAGCTGCCATTGAACTCTATTACTGCCGTGTGTTCGGCTGTTAATATATGTGGTCATTACTGTGTTTATAGGTCATTCGATATATTGTCTTAATTGGGTTTACCATAGTTAGGCTTATGCCTTACATTTTTTTTTTTTTTTTGATTATTTCCCCATTTGGATATATTCGTTCGAGGGCGAACGTTTTGAAGGGGGCGGGGGGGAGTGTGGTATTCGGGTGCCCATACTTTTGGCCCCGAGTGTAGTCTCGCGAGCGTTGCGATAGCAACGGAAACGGTGATGTCACCGCTTGGCTTGGGTCTGGGCGGTGAGTCAGCGGGGAGGCAGCGAGCGAGACGGTCGCACTTTTTTAGGCAGGAATAGGTTGAGTTCTTGGATAACCGCCCTGCGGAGCAAGGGGCTGGCAGCAGTTCTACCAATTGCTGCCAGGTAAGTGACACCGATTACGGAGTTGTAACTTGTCTCTATTTGAATTAAGGTGTTTAATAAATCATTGAAACTTTAACCACTTCGTTTCGCCTCAGTGCCTTCGCCACCACGTGTTAACGTAAGACCGAATTCGGAACGAACACCCAGTTGGGGTTGTCGAAATTAAGTTTAGATCCAATTAGAATAACACAACGAGAAGTACATTAAAGTAAAGTAAAGACACTCCCCCCATTCCTAAAATATCACAAAAGTATACCCAATTACACATCTTCTGGTGAATTTTTAGGATACTTTACCGTCCCGTTAAAAAAATATTCTCCATTTTCCAAGTATTTCACAAAATGACCAAAACTTGACACCTACCACGAATAGGTAATTTTGCTACAATTCAGTTCAATATTAAGTCATTATCGTCAGTAATAGCTCTTTGGAAAGCTTAAACCTCATGCAATACAGGAATGATGTTCAAAAATGTAAATAGTAGCCACACAAAATAACAAAAATGGTAATAATAAAGTGCAGTTGTGCAAAAACAGGACCATTTTTTCCAAAATTCGAAATCACCCCCTTCACAAAATTAGCTATAATTTCATCAAAACTGCAAATCTTGACACCAAACCACGTTTAAAAACTTCTAACAATTTAGTTCTTGTAATAAAAATAAAGAAAAATATAGGTAGCCGTGCAAATTTCCCGAGAAACACGTCCTGAAGCTTGAAAATGTTATTTCAGAAATATTTTTGGAAGCAGCTTATTTGACACCAATTATCAGTAATTTTCGCCTTGTGTTCACATTTTAATCAATCTGGTTATATATAATGGTCTCCGATATAATTATGATCTACGCGAATGTTTTCTGAACTATTTACACGTTTTCTCCATGTTTTTTTCTTGAATATTCGGAATTTATCACGAAGAGCCATTCTCGGGGAAATACCCTGTGAATGACGTCACGAATTGGATATTCCCTGTGAATGACGTAGCGAGTTAGGGATTTCCCTTTCACTGACACCCGCCGATGTTTGTCGATGTTTACCGAGGTCTCCTCTAAATCGACAAAGCTTATTATACGATGCTCTATTTATTTTACCTATGTCACTACTTCTTTTGCTGTGTTTTATTCGTGCTTTGTTTCATTAAGACTGCGAAAATATCAGGGCTACAGCCCGCCGATGTTTGCCGATGTTTACCGAGGTCTGCTCAAAATCGCCGAGGCTCATTATGGGTGGCTTACCTTAAGACAGCAAGATATTCTGACCAGCATAAAGTACTTGAAAATACAATTACTAGATACTTATAGTCAGACACTACCTCGATGGGTTTACCGCGATAAAACCATTCTCAGTAAACACCTATAGTCACTCAAATAACCTTGAATCCCATAAAAAAAACGCCACGCGCCCTCTAGCGTGAGATCCGGCAGGCTGATCTTCTTCTGACGATTCCTATTGGCCACGACACATGGCTCTCATACGCGCTGGTACCGGATGCCCGAGAGAGTACTAAAGTGGAACCCACATGAGACCAGGAATTGGTGGGAGTGTCCGTGCGTCGTGTAGCTTTTTTACCCTTATCAATAAATCTTCTACCAACCAAAATTATGAAAGGTGATTTCATAAGTGTTGGGCTTTTCCTTCCTTGCCTATGAGTGCCACGTATCAGTGCATGACGGGGCTCGAGTTACACTACAGTAGCAGTAAATAGATTGTAAAACATCAGGAGTTGTTTTTGCTTTCACCGCAATGTTTGTCGCGAACCAAAGAGATGACACTTCTTAGTAAGTTGTCGCTGTAACGTTACCACCAAGTTCAATCTCTGCTGTGGACCCCAAAGCATAGAATAAGGGTACAGGAGGGGGGGGGGGGGGGGGCGGCCGTACCGGGAGAACACGAGCGAGGAAAATGGTGTGCAAGTGTGTGTGGGTAAATGCCAAATATCTTTTAATCCATTTTTGGCTAAATTCCTACACAATTGCTGACCTACAAAAGCTGCATTAACAAGGATCCTGTTTGGTGACCAGCTAAACCAGAATCATGTTAATAACCTACGGTAATATGCACGATAACACGACGAATATTAACAAGAAAAATAAAGGTTCAATGTGACACCACTTTATTTTGGGGCAAAAGGCTTAATCTGAGTGGGCGTTTTGCCTCATCGCTGATTCTTTGTGCCATTTTAATGAAGACAGAAGAGCAAACTTGAGATTACAACCCAATGCCCATGTCTTCTCTCCCATTGGTGCTTATTTTCTGGCAACACAGTAGGAATTTCCATTGAGATGCGTGTCAAAATTATACATAATTGGTCACTATTTCCACAGGACGGCTTCACATGACCGGTTCAGTAAGTACGACGTCATTTGCGCGTGACATAATTTGCAGATGGGTCATGTGCGTGACATCATCAACCGTACACTGTGGCCGGTCGGGCCGCCGAGGTTGGTTAAATAGCTGACAACCATGTGGCAACCGCAGTACAACCATCCCTTCACACAAGTTATGAGTGGGCTGTCATGCACTTGGGTTTCCCCGGGTATGGAATCCCAGCTTGGTGTGCAACGATGCGCGACTGTAATGGTATGCAATATTGAAGACCCGAGCCAGGTCGGTGGGTGGGGGGTGGAAGGGGGGGGGCGAACGGGTGTATCTTCAGTGGCGGATCTAGGGGGGGGGGGTTAGGGCGGTTGCCCCCCCCCCCCCTTGGGAACCAGAACATACAACATACATGTTAACATAACATACTTCGAGCACGCCCCCCCCCCGCTCGCAAGTTTTTCAGAGAGCACACCCGTCGGTCGGAAGTTTTCAGAGAGCAACCCCCCCCCCCTTGGCAAATTCCTAGATTCGCCCCTGATCTACTCACAAGGAATTTGAAAAGGGTGAGTCCATTGAAACTTGCACCCGGGGTGGGGGGTACCGTGCCGCAGTTAGCAGGTTTTTCTTGAGATGTCTAAGTTAAGCACGATAAACTAGAACTAAGGAGATGTTTTGTTTTGTCTTTTAACCCAATTATGACGACATTTAGACGTCGTGTAGAAAATGACCACGTCAAATACGTTCATTCAAGTGAACCTTTCAACAAATCCCCAATTCCTAATCGATGACCCCTAATCCCCAATCACTAACCCGTAATTCCTAATCGATGACCCCTAATCCCTAATCCCTGACCCATAACCCTTCATACACAACCCTAACAATAATCTTGGGAGGCTATGAGGGACACATTAGACTTGAGGAGACAGCTAGCAGGCCCCCTCAGACGTGTATCACCCAACGAAAGTAATAGTCCCACAAGGTAATTTGGGCGTCCCAGGGGGGGGGGGGGTAATACTTTTTCGTCATTGGTGATTGCACCTAAAATTATTATCATGACCGGAAACTGAGGAGACTTATTTTCGTGATTCGTGATCGAAGTAATTCTCGTGATCGTAATTTGGGTAAAACTGCAAATCCGTGATGTGTGATTGGAAACAATGGATTTTGCGATCCGTATAAACAGAGAATGAAGAACGACGTGGTGTCGTAAAATATCATTATATTTCTCTGGATTCATTGTTTTTTAAAGTTGCATGTCGAGTTCTTTCCCGCCAAAACTAAGCCTAGGCGAAATTTATATCAAAATGTGCAGAAAACTCGATTGCTTTATTCTATAAATTCAAAAACCTGACAAACATCGCCGTTTCGGCTGTGGTGTGGCAAACGTGTCTATTCCGGGACACCACAGAACTCGGTCGCGGTACTGCTACTTATAACAAAGCATCGCGAAGCACACAAACTGATGCCGTTTACCACTAAAATGAAAACTTGTGGCAAATTGATATCACGGGCAAGGCTAAAAGACACTATTTGGCAGTCTGGCATGCGTGGAGTATAGACAAAAGAAATCTTGAATGATTCAAGGACGGATTCTTATTTGTATTTTGACCTCTTTAGTTTTGGCGGGAAAGAGCTCGACATGCAACTTTAACATATAGATATGCCGATGTTAAAAAGGAAAATACGGTTAGTGTAATAATATGGGCACGCATCTTATAGTAAATTATATAATAAACTACGAACGTTATTCGAGGTCGAGTCGATATCCACTGACGGCGATGACAAAAATCTTATGGCAACGTTTCATTCGGCACCACGTTGTAATGCCACATCGCCAAAAGTAAAGAAAGAACAGCCATTCAGTTTTAATATAATGACACTTTCATTGTCAAGGGTCAGTTGATCCACGTCACCGGTATGGATCATTCCCGCGCTTCAATCACTGATTATGCAAGTTGGGTGGTCAAATTACGTCGATGTGTGCACCAAACCTTATCCATCAACGATTCCTTTTATTTCTCAAAACTATTGTGTTAAAACTTGCACAATTTATTTCGCGGATTAATGCCTAGCATCGAGATCCGCCCGCCGACACTTTGCCCGAGTGTCCCATGGCAGATAGCCTTCAAGGATGCAATATCGGATCGACGTCAGTCGCCGACGGGGAAATGGGACCCGGCCTGAATCTGCATGTGCCGAGTACTCCTTGCGATCTGGATATATATGACACGAAACGGATATACCGAAACGCCCCTATCTATTTCTCCACACGGATATGTCGAAATATCCTTAAACGGCCATCCGGAAGCAGAACGTAATGTGTGGTGAGTCACCCTTCGTGTAAATACACATAATTCAACATGCATCAACACTTCATGAGCTGCTCAATATATTTTTGCCACTCAGTTATATCCAACATCGCTATCAGGGGCCGGCCCGATAGCTTAGTGGGTTAGAGCGCTAGCATTGAGTGCTCTGGTCACATGAGAGTCTAACGGCACGTGGATCGATGGTTCGGGCCCCCGCTGTGACCATGTCTGTGTGGTCGCTATCATTTCATTTCATCCGATATAGTCTTTATTGCTTATTATTATAAGTAAGTTTGGTTTTATTTATTTCCGTTTCCAAGGCCATTAGGCCCACAATTCATAACACATTAAATCCACAGCAATTCTACAGCATGATACATGGTTATAGGAACCATAATTGAACACTAGCACAAATCCCGTTAAGTGCACTGCACTGCCACATTGGCTCATCTCACGTGAGTGTCCTGTGTACTATGCAATAAAAACGTCAGATATCGTTGCCTGGTTTGCCTTTCAACATGATAACACAAGTAGAACTCGTGTTTACCGCAATAGTTGATGACGTTGACTCTAACCCCTGATGGGCGGACCGATCGTTATCTGTGCCATTAACTAACAATAGAATGCCGAGCTTCATGACGTCTGCGTGTGTGTGTAAGTGTTGTGGTACTTGGCCAAATAAGACCTTGAAGTTACGATGTCTCTACCAAGGTGAAGGTTTTGAATAGCACAGCACTTTTTGATGTAGTCCCTTTGGAAAGCCCCTGGAGCAAAATTTCTTAACTAATGTTTAAAATCTGTACCCTTTCGCAATCTAAAAATTGTATTCTTACTCCGGGCGCCTTTCCTGAAGTCGAACGCGGGCAAAATATACACTAATATGTGATACATAAACCATTTACGAGTGCAGTTGTTGTTCGCCTCCATGCTTGTTTTCTACATGGAAAAGTGGTGTGCTTGGTGGTGGATTTGATGTCAGAGCTACGACGTCTCGTCCATTTGTTGAGCTCACGAGCTTAGCCTGTCACGTGTTACAGAACACAGGCTGACATAGTTAGCCAGTAACGTGTTACAGAACACCGACTGACATAGTTAGCCAGTCACGTGTTACAGAACACCGACTGACATAGTTAGCCAGTCACGTGTTACAGAAGACAGGCTGACATAGTTAGCCAGTAACGTGTTACAGAACACCGACTGACATAGTTAGCCAGTCACGTGTTACAGAACACAAACTGACATAGTTAGACAGTCACGTGTTACAGAACACAGATTGACATAGTTAGCCAGTCACGTGTTACAGAACACCGACTGACATAGTTAGCCAGTCACGTGTTACAGAACACCGACTGACATAGTTAGCTAGTCACGTGTTACAGAACACCGACTGACATAGTTAGCCAGTAACGTGTTACAGAACACCGACTGACATAGTTAGCCAGTCACGTGTTACAGAACACAGACTGACATAGCCAGTAACGTGTTACAGAAGACAGGCTGACATAGCCAGTAACGTGCTACAGAACACAGACTGACATAGTTAGCCAGTCACGTGTTACAGAACACCGACTGACATAGTTAGCCAGTCACGTGTTACAGAACACAGGCTGACATAGTTAGCCAGTCACGTGTTACAGAACACAGGCTGACATAGTTAGCCAGTCACGTGTTACAGAACACAGGCTGACATAGCCAGTAACGTGTTACAGAAGACAGGCTGACATAGTTAGCCATTAACGTGTTACAGAACACCGACTGACATAGCCAGTAACGTGTTACAGAACACAGGCTGATATAGTTAGCCATTCACGTGTTACAGAACACAGACTGACATAGTTAGCCAGTTACGTGTTACAGAACACAGGCTGACATAGTTAGCCAGTAACGTGTTACAGAACACCGACTGACATAGCCAGTAACGTGTTACAGAACACAGGCGGATATAGTTAGCCAGTCACGTGTTACAGAACACAGACTGACATAGTTAGCCAGTAACGTGTTACAGAACACCGACTGACATAGTTAGCCAGTCACGTGTTACAGAACACCGACTGACTCAGTTAGCTAGTCACGTGTTACAGAACACAGGCTGACATAGTTAGCCAGTCACGTGTTACAGAACACAGATTGACATAGTTAGCCAGTCACGTGTTACAGAACACCGACTGACATAGTTAGCCAG
The DNA here is from genome assembly GCA_964019135.1 of Arenicola marina. Taxonomy (NCBI): domain Eukaryota; kingdom Metazoa; phylum Annelida; class Polychaeta; family Arenicolidae; genus Arenicola; species Arenicola marina. The sequence continues at coordinate 35,086,508 of OZ025257.1, read as the reverse complement.
TTACGTGTTACAGAACACCGACTGACATAGTTAGCCAGTCACGTGTTACAGAACACCGACTGACATAGTTAGCCAGTCACGTGTTACAGAAGACAGGCTGACATAGTTAGCCAGTAACGTGTTACAGAACACCGACTGACATAGTTAGCCAGTCACGTGTTACAGAACACAAACTGACATAGTTAGACAGTCACGTGTTACAGAACACAGATTGACATAGTTAGCCAGTCACGTGTTACAGAACACCGACTGACATAGTTAGCCAGTCACGTGTTACAGAACACCGACTGACATAGTTAGCTAGTCACGTGTTACAGAACACCGACTGACATAGTTAGCCAGTAACGTGTTACAGAACACCGACTGACATAGTTAGCCAGTCACGTGTTACAGAACACAGACTGACATAGCCAGTAACGTGTTACAGAAGACAGGCTGACATAGTTAGCCAGTAACGTGCTACAGAACACAGACTGACATAGTTAGCCAGTCACGTGTTACAGAACACCGACTGACATAGTTAGCCAGTCACGTGTTACAGAACACAGGCTGACATAGTTAGCCAGTCACGTGTTACAGAACACAGGCTGACATAGTTAGCCAGTCACGTGTTACAGAACACAGGCTGACATAGCCAGTAACGTGTTACAGAAGACAGGCTGACATAGTTAGCCATTAACGTGTTACAGAACACCGACTGACATAGCCAGTAACGTGTTACAGAACACAGGCTGATATAGTTAGCCATTCACGTGTTACAGAACACAGACTGACATAGTTAGCCAGTTACGTGTTACAGAACACAGGCTGACATAGTTAGCCAGTAACGTGTTACAGAACACCGACTGACATAGCCAGTAACGTGTTACAGAACACAGGCTGATATAGTTAGCCAGTAACGTGTTACAGAACACAGACTGACATAGTTAGCCAGTAACGTGTTACAGAACACCGACTGACATAGTTAGCCAGTCACGTGTTACAGAACACCGACTGACATAGTTAGCTAGTCACGTGTTACAGAACACAGGCTGACATAGTTAGCCAGTCACGTGTTACAGAACACAGATTGACATAGTTAGCCAGTCACGTGTTACAGAACACCGACTGACATAGTTAGCCAGTTACGTGTTACAGAACACCGACTGACATAGTTAGCCAGTCACGTGTTACAGAACACCGACTGACATAGTTAGCCAGTTACGTGTTACAGAACACCGACTGACATAGTTAGCCAGTTACGTGTTACAGAACACCGACTGACATAGTTAGCCAGTTACGTGTTACAGAACACCGACTGACATAGTTAGCCAGTCACGTGTTACAGAACACAGATTGACATAGTTAGCCAGTCACGTGTTACAGAACACAGGCTGACATAGTTAGCCAGTCACGTGTTACAGAACACCGACTGACATAGTTAGCCAGTCACGTGTTACAGAACACAGACTGACATAGTTAGCCAGTCACGTGTTACAGAACACCGACTGACATAGTTAGCCAGTCACGTGTTACAGAATACCGACTGACATAGTTAGCCAGTTACGTGTTACAGAACACCGACTGACATAGTTAGCCAGTCACGTGTTACAGAACACAAACTGACATAGTTAGACAGTCACGTGTTACAGAACACAGATTGACATAGTTAGCCATTCACGTGTTACAGAACACAGATTGACATAGTTCGCCAGTAACGTGTTACAGAACACCGACTGACATAGTTAGCCAGTCACGTGTTACAGAACACAGATTGACATAGTTCGCCAGTAACGTGTTACAGAACACAGGCTGACATAGTTAGCCAGTAACGTGCTACAGAACACAGACTGACATAGTTAGCCAGTCACGTGTTACAGAACACCGACTGACATAGTTAGCCAGTAACGTGTTACAGAACACCGACTGACATAGTTAGCCTGTCACGTGTTACAGAACACCGACTGACATAGTTAGCCAGTCACGTGTTACAGAACACCGACTGACATAGTTAGCAAGTCACGTGTTACAGAACACAGGCTGACATAGTTAGCCAGTCACGTGTTACAGAACACAGACTGACATAGTTAGCCAGTCACGTGTTACAGAACACAGACTGACATACTTAGCCAGTCACGTGTTACAGAACACCGACTGACATAGTTAGCCAGTCACGTGTTACAGAACACAGGCTGACATAGTTAGCCAGTCAGGTGTTACAGAACACCGACTGACATAGTTAGCCAGTCACGTGTTACAGAACACAGGCTGATATAGTTAGCCAGTAACGTGTTACAGAACACAGACTGATATAGTTAGCCAGTAACGTGTTACAGAACACAGACTGACGTAGCCAGTAACGTGTTACAGAACACCGACTGACATAGTTAGCCAGTCACGTGTTACAGAACACAGGCTGACATAGTTAGCCATTCACGTGTTACAGAACACAGACTGACATAGTTAGCCAGTAACGTGTTACAGAACACAGGCTGACATAGTTAGCCTGTCACGTGTTACAGAACACAGACAGACATAGTTAGCCAGTCACGTGTTACAGAACACAGACTGACATAGTTAGCCAGTAACGTGTTTTCAGAACACAAGCTGACATAGTTAGCCAGTAACGTGTTACAGAACACAGACTGACATAGTTAGCCAGTCACGTGTTACAGAACACCGACTGACATAGTTAGCCAGTCACGTGCTACAGAACACAGACTGACATAGTTAGCCTGTCACGTGTTACAGAACACAGACTGACATAGTTAGCCAGTCACGTGCTACAGAACACAGACTGACATAGTTACGACGATAACGGTGTGGCATATCTCTCTCATCACCCTTTCACACCATTCTCCCAATCCCTAATTCCCTTGCACCCCACCCCCCTTATGTACCCCATTCCCCTCCACCGCACCCAATTTTCTTACTCATGCCCCTTGACCCTACCCCACCCCACCCAGTACGCATATCAAACCCATAACCTTACCCACCCTCAGTATCTAACTCACACCCCGTGCTCCCTTACACATCCCCCCTTCTTAGCCCACCACCCTTCCACACTACCTTTACCCTACTTAAGGGAGCCTCCCTAGCTCAGGTGGTAAGCAAGCCAGAGGGGTGGGGGGGTACCGCGGGTGCCTTGATGCCTGAGGGAGCGGACATTTATGGTGAAAGAGATACCCCAAAAGAAAGGGGGGGATCTGAAAATGTGTGTTCATGGAGCGAGTTGCCGCGAAAATATACTCTTTCCTAGCGGATTTTGGCGGTAAAACGGCCCGACCGAGCGACTTTTTTGGCCCTAAAAACGCCGACCGAGCGGATTTGGGGGGTGAAACGCCTCGACCGAGCGGCTTTTGGCGGTAAAATGCCCCGACCGAGCGGTGAGAAATGCAGGGGGGAGGGCTTTACCGCGAAACCCCCCACCCAAACCCAGCATTGTACCCACGGGTAAGCAAGCCGAGCGGCTGGGGTTCCATCCCCGAGCGGCTGGGGTTCCATCCCCGAACCAGCCCTGCATGTCACAAATTGGCCAAGACACCAACAAGTTTGCCCCCCTCCCCAGACGCCCTGTTTGATATCAGGCCTAGCTTCCGCCGGAAGTGCGGCTTACCGCGTTGCACGCTCGTAGTCAGTTTGCGAACGCCCTGGCCTTACATGATCATCGTTCAACCACCAGCTACAGTCTCTATACCATGTGGTCGTCCTCTCAACCTCCGTATTAGAGCTAAGTGGCTTGAACTCAACGAAGCACTGAACCATTACAAAATACGCCATGTGTGATTCTGCGGCCGATTAATTTCGTCAGAAACATCCGGAACCTTCTGACATTCGTTCTTGAATGTTCGTCTACCGGGTAAAACATGAAGTGGAACATGTCACCAGGTGTGCCCCCCCCCCCCCCCCTCCCTCTCACACACATACACCCGTCACCACCCACGGAAGACCACACACATTAACACAGAATGTATTCTTAAACAGTTAAAACAAGCTCAATAATATTCTTCTTCTGTGTTTACTCCCTTATATTCCTGAGTTGTAACGCCCCAAGTAGTAGAACGGACTACTATTTCCACTTCGCATCTGCTTATTTATTTTTTCTGGGAGCGAGGAAAGTGGCGTTAAAGAGAAAGTCAACATTTACATTGAGACACAGATTTTCTCGGCTCGTTGGCTTGATTTCAACGAAAAACACTCAACCATGATGACAATATACGTTCTCGACAACAGATACCTACACACTGCATCAAGGCTCACCTGTCAATCTTGTGACATTATTGGGGATATTTCAAATAGACCTCAGACGCTACACACCAAAAAACAGACCCGCCAAACCTCAGTTTTGCCACTTCGGCGAACGTGCTTATAGTGATTTCGTGGAATAAAGTCCTATTGAAACTCTTTCTTATTCCTTTGGCGCACCTTAAGTTATGGTACTTTCGATCAAGCCTACATATATGTAACAGTGACATTGATAATGTACACTTAGTTGATCATATGAGTTTTGGACATAGGTCTTCAATGAAAGGTGCTTTAAATGAATTGTTTTTAGATGAATTAAAAATAATTTTCATCTTTAAACAGGTCTCCAGCAGGATATTCATTCTCATGTTAAAAATATATAAGTTAAGTAACGCATATCAAGCAACTGACATGTAGGCGCAGTGTTTGGGGAGGTAGTTGGGATCCGGCGGGGATCCGGGGGGTAGAACTCTGTGCATCCGTATAGTCGGTGGTGGCGGGGGATGTGGTTAGCGTTGGCAAGACACCGACTAGCGTGGTGGATTGTTAGCGTGCGGCCGGGGTGGGAAGGGGGTGGGGGGTTGAAGGAGGGTGAGTTCATGCCCTCCCCAACCCCCCCTCCCTCCCCTCTCCCTCCCCACTCCACCTGCCAGAGAAAAGGTTTTCCCAAACCCCGGCTACATGACAGTGTGCATGTGTGTCCAGCTATGTCTATACCGTAGGCCGGGATTCCCAGCACCCGGATATATATGACTCATCAGCTTGGTCGACCGAACCGGTCAACAACATTCGGGTGAATTAAGAATACACACCGCACCTGTACCTCTCTACCCCCCCCCCCCCCCCCCCACCCCCTAGCCCCCATTCGACTCTACCCTACCCGCCGTTACATACACATATATAGAGCGACACGCAGATACTTATCCCCCCGCCCCACCACCCAGGTCACCACCACCCACACCCCCTCTCAGCCCGCCACGCTGTCCCAGCTTGTGTGGAACTGGCTGACAGTCTGGTGGAGCCGCGTGGCCCACCGCAAGTGGGCCCCCGCGTGACTATATAAACCCGCGATGCTGTGGCAGACGTATAGTTTGTGGCGTTGGATCCTAAAGACTTAACACGCTTCATTCATTGGCAAACAGTAACGGCAATAGTGGTCATTATATATACGCTCAGTCAATACCTGTGACTTCATTTGATACGTGTACGTTCACAGGCCGTTACGTCTGAGGAAGAGAACTAGATTGTATCACTAATCTATCATTGTATCTACCACTAAGGTGAGTTGGCCATCCATTAGCCTGAAAACAAAACAGTTGAGAATAAACGACAAGTGAAAAACGGAAAACAAGACGTTACTGTCGTAAGACAGTTGGTAATGGACGACAAGAAGTCGTCCATTACCAACTGTCTTACGACAGTAACGTCTTGTTTTCAAGCTAGTCCTGCATGGGACTTCTTATTAAACACAATTTCATCATTTGATTGACCTGTAGTTGCACACTGACTATCGTTGTAGAGACATCAGCTCAGTAAGTATGTGGCGGGGAATTGAGAACTAATAAGAGAAACTGAGAACAAGAAGTAGGAACATGATTAAAGTATAATGAGTCAAAGAAAATCTTTAACGGCTGGGCCAGAGACAGGTCCCCAATGCCAACGACCTTCAAGTCTGACCCTTTGCCATCTCTCCCACAGTCGTCGGCCAGTATAGAGACACACACAGAGACCATGGCGACCGCGACGTCAAGCCGCCCACACCACGGTCGCTTGCAACAGACGACCCCACAAGACGCGAGCCACCCCCGCGGCCGCGAGATGAGGCCGGCTGAAGGGGGGGAGGATGAGGTTGACGGAGCCATGGCCAGGGTGACCGTCCGTCAACGGCGCTCCAAATCACCCAGCCCTTTGCGCCAGAGGCAGGTGGGAGGCAGAGCCCTGAGTCCCACCTGTATCTACAGGACCCACGTCGTCAGGGCGACCCTGGTGGGTGCCGGGGCCCGGCGAACACCAGAAGACGCTGCAGATACACGATGCATGCCCTTCGCTAACATGTTGTTTGTCTGCTCGACGCCACCAATGGCAGAGGTAGGTTGCCGCCAGTGGTCAGTACGACCACGCCATCTGTATTCCTATATTAGTCCCCCATGGAGCGTGCCGGTAATACTTCGAGTCGTTGTTTTTCATAAACAGTAATCATCATGAATACATCTTACATATGAATACATCGTATGTATGAATACATCGTATGTGTGAATACATCGTATATATGAATACACCGTATATATGAATACACCGTATATATGAATACATCCTATATATGAATACATTGTATGTATAAATACATGGTATGTATGAATACATCGTATGTGTGAATACATCGTATATATGAATACATTCGTATGTGTGAATACATCGTATATATGAATACATTCGTATGTGTGAATACATCGTGTATGTGAATACATCGTATATGTGAATACATCGTACGTGACCACATCCTAAATGTGCGTTTTTCTCGTCCCCAGACCACAGATAGCCCTGGTCAAATAACTGGCAGGTTTAAGGTGTTTCTGAACAACCCCCTTGGAGCCGTAGACGAACAGAAAGTGCCATTGGGGGTCAATGTCATTTCCATCCTTGATAACGATGGGAGCGACCGGCACTTCCTGGAAGGTGTCCAAGCAGATTCGCCCGCCGAGCAGCTTGGGTTCAGGTAAGGCTCGAACGATAACCCGGAATACCCCGAACACCCCCTGACATTCCAGTGGGGATTTCACAAACGCAGTTTAGCCGACGACTACGGGGCTTAGTCGACTAAAGTTACCATGCAAACGATGGGCGATTTTAGCTGTCTAAGCCCCATAGTCGTCTAAAGTATGTACGTGAAATAGGCCACAGGTTTAAGACAGGAATATAAGTGAAATAATCAAGAAATAGAAGCAGTAATAAAGCAATTATTCTGAACACCCATGATTCAGATTTCCATTAACAATAACCCCCGAGAATGAGGAAAGATTATTGTTGTCTGTGCAAAGACGGAAACGTGTGCACGTATCATGATACGGTTGCATTATGACGAGGGATGTAAACTGCTATTTTCAGTAACGGGGCTAGACGGAAGGGGGTTTGTGGGGGTGGTTATCTTAGGGCTAGACGGAAGGGGGTTTGTAGGGGTGGTTATCTTGAGGCTAGACGGAAGGGGGTTTGTAGGGGTGTTTATCTTAGGGCTAGAGGGAAGGGGGTTTGTAGGGGTGGTTATCTTAATTGTTTGTCCTGACGGCTTAAATGCTGCATTTCCTCGTTTCAGTTGTGTTATGTTGATGTCGTTACATAAATATCATTTTATTGGTACAGTTGCTGTTATATAAAACTATAATTCTTATTTAACGGGTCTTATTTATCTTTTATATTTTCCCAATACAAGTGCCAAAAAAAGCCCGACCTCCACGGAGCCTGGCTTTAACTACGACCGTCCTTACTTTCTCGCAAAGTCGCCTTTGGAATCGTAATAAAACAATGGGTATTTGTTTCTGAGGTTTGAATCTTGAATTGTTTTTGCAGGGGTGGGGATGAAATCCTGATTCTTCAGGATCGGGTTATTTTCGACAAGAGTCACGAGTCCGTCATCGGCACCTTGGAGACGCTCTGTGTCGACAAGGAGTTTACACTGGTGAGTGAGTGTGTGTGTGAGTGGCGGTTGGGGGGGGGGGGGGCGGGGGGCAATAGGACATGACCAAAAAGTGATACTAATTATAGGGTTATATTCTACTATTTGACGGATGAACCATGAATGAACCAGAGGAGGTACAGAATGTTATTAATTATTAATCATACGAAAACCAATACAATAATGTTATTAATTATTAATGATAAGAAAACCAATAAAGAAAACCGATAAAATTGTCCCTAACGCCCAGCAAACTGACGCTATGATTTGTAAGGCCTAGTCTAGCCTAACGACAATTTAATTGACGCAGCGCGTCAAACTCATGGAATTAATTAACACCATGGAACATGAAAGTACTGCTGTAGATTGTTTTGCACGTGGTGTGACAATCTACGAAGTCTTTAATCCGTTAATATGTTAATACATATTTGTTCAATTTGTAGTTCACAAGGAGACCCATTACGACCGAAAACCACACAGCTGAATTAACGACACAGTACGAATTCTTTGATACCAAGGCGACGATATCGCTTGTTGAACAAGGTGACAACATCTTCTTGTGATTTCTCTTAAATATTATGACTAAATTATAATACCTGGAGATATCAGAAGGTTGCGTGCAAGATCTCCATGCTAAAGATTAATAGCAAAAAAGGGGGACATCATACTAAAAGTGTAAAAAAAATTTTGCGTAGTTGCTTGGGGGAAAATATCGTACATGGAATCTATATCGGGAATGAAAACAAGGAGCTCAGCAAAGTGAAAGGTGTCTTTTTTGTTCGCAGACGACAAGATCGTTCCCCAAGTTGTGCAGTACACGCGGTCTGCCAAAAACATCGGTGACATATTCTTCGAGCGTCCAGGCCCCTGGCGAACCCTCTGGATGCAGGTGGAAGATGAGGTGTACTTAAAGGTCATCAATGGAAAGTTCAAGATAACAAATGGGCTGACTACCAGTGACCCTGCATGTAAGGACCTGTACGATCTCTTACATAAATAACAACATATATAGTATAATTAAGGCTTAGTTTATCCCAAGTAGTAAATGAACAAATGTAGAATTAACATCGTCAAGTGGGGAGTGTATCGATCACCAGTAATAGTAATACTAAGTTTCTTCCGGCGAAGCTGTTCAATTTAATCGTTGACGTTGTTTTTCGCTTTCAGATGTCGTAGAAATGATGGTGTACCATTGTTACACGGTGACGTCTAGAAACATGCCCGAGCCCCTTTCAACCCCCGCCGTCATGCTACGACACCGCCCCGTGGTGGCCAACGGGACAAGCGCCAAGTACCTCGTGATCGGCAGAGGCGACCGGCCGGCCTTAGAGGTAACAGACGTCAGCCAGACTTCAGATATTAGGAGAGCATAGATACCCATTGCGGGCCGAGACGGAGGCCGGTCCGGTAGCTCAGTGGGCTAGAGCGCTCGCATCGAGTGCTCTGGTTACCTGAGAGCCTCACGGCACGTGGATCGATAGTTCGAGCCCCGCTGTGGCCATGTCTGTGGGGTCGCAGGGTAAAGTAAAGAGTAGGGGGTTACCCCCGGAGACATGGCTCCAGTCTCCCTTCCTTCTCCCATTGACGCCATATGACCAAAAGTGGTTAACGCGTCCTGAATATACAACCAACCAACCAACCAATCTATGGTTGGAGAAGTATAAAGTTATTTCCCTTCTTACGTTCAAATGGTCAATTAGGGACCTTCTGAATCACAGGCCGGTAGCAATTAACCGGGTTTCAATTGGTGTACGGAATTATACGTTGGACCAAAAATGAACCTATGCAGAAGTGTTGTTTCAATCTCCCACGCCGTCTTAATTAATTTATCTGCAAAATCGCTACTTAGCCTACTTATATCGAAATATCGGCATATAAAGAATCGACTATGAATTAAAAGACTGCCTAAAACATATGTAATATATCTTGTGATATATTAAAATGAAAAACATGTTCGTGTTCTGGTACTTACTTCCTGTCCCTTTGGTCATGTTGCAGGAGAGATATGTGGGACTTCCGTCCGGGCCGCAAAAGCTCAACGAAGATGACCATGACGCCATATTTTTCTACCACGACATGGGATCCGACACATTTGCATTGGAGCTCTTCACTCGGCGAGGTGAGTTTAGTTCCCGTAGTTCATTGGAGCTCTTCACTCGGCGAGGTGAGTTTAGTTCCCGTAGTTCATTGGAGCTCTTCACTCGGCGAGGTGAGTTTAGTTCCCGTAGTTCATTGGAGCTCTTCACTCGGCGAGGTGAGTTTAGTTCCCGTAGTTCATTGGAGCTCTTCACTCGGCGAGGTGAGTTTAGTTCCCGTAGTTCATTGGAGCTCTTCACTCGGCGAGGTGAATTTAGTTCCCGTAGTTCATTGGAGCTCTTCACTCGGCGAGGTGAATTTAGTTCCCGTAGTTCATTGGAGCGCTTCACTCGGCGAGGTGAATTTAGTTCCCGTAGTTCATTGGAGCGTATCACTTGGCGAGGTGAGTTTAGTTCCTGCAGTTCATTGGAGCTCTTCACTCGGCGAAGTGAGTTTGGTTCCCGTAGTTCATCTCTCGCTGGGTTGGCAGTTATACGGGTACATTTCAATGTGTTTAAATGTTTCTGTTCTGATGCGTTCTATTAATTGCCTTTAATTTGCAGAATTCCGCAGGGGTCCCATTCTTATGGGTAAATACAACTCTTCATCCACAGGTCTTAATATTACCTATATGTTATTAAATTATAAATTAGTGTTCACATTTAACACGACTGTCATACCTGCTTCAAAGCTATTGCTAAATATTACAGGTACGTTTCTAGGAATGCTGAGCAGGCTCCATGCAGTTCATTTTAGACAATAGATGCTTCTTGCATTAAGAATGCTATAAATTGTTTATAAGCAATGTTAGAGCCCGACAAGATTTTGGCGGGAAAACCTGTTTCACTGTACTCAAATTGTACTATTTAAAACGTTACTATGCTTTCGTCGCGCAGGTACTTTCGTGGGCGCGCGGGGCGGTTACCCGAGGCTGTTTCTGACGGAAATTCAGGACGAATCGGAGCGAAGACAGAACCCATACATTCGCTTCACACGCCTGAACCTAACCGCCACAGACCACAGCTTCACGTCTAACAACAGCAGTAACACCATTGATAGAATCACGAACTCTCTCAACGATTTCCGTCTGTTTGCCGCCAACCCTGACGTCGCTTCGGAAGAGATCATCACACCCGTTCGCAGTCACGCATTACAGACAAGCGCTCGTGCCAGATCCGAAAACCCACACGAGGTCCCTTTAGCAGCAAAGGACGTAGGGGGTTTCGACCTTCGCCCACAAGCTTTGCGTGTGCGCAGCATTCCAACGGTGGTGGTACGCGAGGCCTCAGTACAAGAAGTTAGAGATTGAATTACAAACAACAAAATGTACAGTATGTGAAGTCTATATGTAAGCCATATGAACCTATATGTAAGCCATGAGCCTATATGTAAGCCATATGAGCCTATTTGTAAGCCATATGAGCCTATTATCTGATCTGAGAGTCTAGTATTCGGTTTTGTGTTTCACACGGGTTTTGGTGTGGGAATGAATTATCACATGAATATATATATAAATTATTGCTGTAGCTTCATACATAAATATTTATGGCTTTGTTTTATGTTATAACTTGTAGGTATAAACAGAAAGGTATCGTTATTCGGTGCTTGGTGATTGCAGATGTTAAGAGGGGTATGAGGAGGTAAAGTCTCCTTATTTGACATGCAACTTTGAGCGTCGACCTATAAACGGTCTAGAGTAGTGTAAATAATGTATTGTATCCACGCTCATTTCTTAATGTTAGCGTCAACCATCGTTTCTGTGCAGCTCAGTCACGTATATAACCCTCGCCACATATTTATTTGAGCCATCGATTCGTGGAGTCTGCCATTAAGGTGGACCGATATCGTTTGTTTCTGAAGAATACACTGTAGCAAGTTTCGGCGACTCTATACGACAGCTGCTTCTGTTCATTATTTGTTTTATTCATCAATGTGAATATTACGACATATATCTATACATGTATACATATATATACGACCGTGAGTTTTTACTTTGCAAAATCGTATTTACACTTTAGTTTCGTACAGTCATGCCATATTGTGTTCCGTGCCACGGAATTATTTTCTGCGAGCAGATACGCAAAGAGAAGTGTTTCACTGATAGAAATAACTTCCGTGTGTAGGGTGTATAGCTCACATAGTAAAACAAATCAATTCTTTTAATCCGATTAAGCTGTGTCAATAATTATTGATCAATGGTTTATATTCGGAAGACGCGCATTTGAAGCATCTGTGAAGGGGATTTGTATACGAAACTTTGAATGAAATGTCATTGTGGGTTTGCACACAGTAGATACACAATGAACTTGCGTGCACAATAATAAACACAGACTTAGATAATGAGAATATTTTTGTACTGATACTTTCGAAATGTTCAAAAATAAATTATACACACAACTTTCTTATTCTTTCTTTTTCGTTGTTCGCATTTTCCGCTAAAATGAATACGGAATAAAGGTTTGCTGGTTCTGATGGTAAGGGAAGTTCGCATTCCGGCAAAAGTAACTGACCTGCTGAGGATCTATAGCAGAATTGCCACGAAAGTATCAAGGGTCGAAATCCAAATGAGCCGTTGGTACAGCGTACTATTATATACATGTATATGAGTAGACACCACAGATAGCTCCAGTGGGGCGTAGGGGGTCGCTTTTATCTGAAACTACACCCCCAACAGTAGCTGGTTATCACTCCCATCACTCAACCCCCCCCCCCTCCCCCCTTACCAGCCTGATTGGTTTAATAAGAATCGACTAGCGGTGTGCGTGTGGTTGCGGGGAAGGGGGGGAAGGGGGTGGACGAAAGAAGGTTTTCGTATGCGATTCGTGTGCACGATTCGACGAACCAAACTTGAGAAATAACCTACAGAAGACGGAAATAGCCATGGGGCGTCATCAATGTGAGGTGTTCATCCAGGGATGGGGTTTAACCTTAAATATATGCCATTTTAGGAGTAGCCCCCTTTCCTCGCTTTGGTACTGGACCTCAATATTTTGTGCCGAACTCGCCTATTGTGGTTTGACCCCTCGTTTGGTAGTTTGGTAGTAAGATATTCCACTACCCCTCAGGAGAACTACGTGTATTAGTGATGCCTTCTAGTGAAAGAATCACTCACGTGACAAATAGCCTACAACAGACAATTTTAAAAGAAAAGAACATCCCCAATTTGCATACATAATGTAACGTTACAGATTTAAATTGCATACCTTTTGCATATCCCCGCAATCAACTTACACTAGGCTATCACAAGAAACCACAAACAAATTCTGGCCCCCAGATGCGCAACCCCCCCCCCCCCCCCAAAAAAAATTCCGTCCTTGTCGAATTCCCCAAAAATGTTTGGCCTCCACACGAAAAACGTAGCCCCCCCCCCCTCCCCTCCCCCGCCCCACTAAATCATGATTCTTAAATAGCATTTAGGGACAATAAAACACGAACCAGTAGTCTTCCTCCAATAGTAGAATCCTCTAAGACGTCCTACTTCCAAAAACCTCGATATTTATGATCTGGGAATGGGATATTAGCCGACCGACGTGATCAAGGATTTTCATTAATGGGGAACTGAAAATTTTAATATTAAATAATCATGAATTGGGAAATCGACAAATGTTTCCGCCCTTCTTTCTATTGTTTGCGAGGAGGTCTTTATTTAATTCAATGTGACCCGGGAATAGAGAAAATTATTCTTCGTCACTTGGGAACACGCTCCCCCTAGCCTGCCCGCCTCAAGGTGGACAGGAACAGTTCAGCGTAAGGAATGTCAAGGTGGACAGGAACAGTTCAGCGTAAGGAACCTCAAGGTGGACAGGAACAGTTCACCGTAAGGAACCTCAAGGTGGACAGGAGCAGTTCAGCGTAAGGAACCTCAAGGTGGACAGGAACAGTTCACCGTAAGGAACCTCAAGGTGGACAGGAGCAGTTCAGCGTAAGGAACCTCAAGGTGGACAGGAACAGTTCAGTGTAAGGAATCTCAAGGTGGACAGAAACAGTTCACCGTATGGAACCTCAAGGTGGACAGGAACAGTTTAGCGTAAGGGACCTCATGGTGGACAGAAACAGTTCAGCGTAAGGAACCTCAAGGTGGACAGGAACAGTTCAGCGTAAGGAACCTCAAGGTGGACAGGAACAGTTCAGCGTAAGGAACCTCAAGGTGGACAGGAACAGTTCAGCGTGAGGAACCTCAAGGTGGACAGGAACAGTTCAGCGTAAGGAACCTCAAGGTGGACAGGAACAGTTCAGCGTAAGGAACCTCAAGGTGGACAGGAACAGTTCAGCGTAAGGAACCTCAGGGTGGACAGGAACAGTTCAGCGTAAGGAACCTCAAGGAGGACAGGAACAGTTCAGCGTGAGGAACCTCAAGGTGGACAGGAACAGTTCAGCGTGAGGAACCTCAAGGTGGACAAGAACAGCTCAGCGTAAGGAACCTCAAGGTGGACAGGAACACTTCAGCGTAAGGTACCTCAAGGTAGACAGGAGCAGTTCAGCGTAAGGAACCTCAAGGTGGACAGGAACAGTTCACCGTAAGGAACCTCAAGGTGGACAGGAGCAGTTCAGCGTAAGGAACCTCAAGGCGGAGAGGAACAGTTCAGCGTAAGGAACCTCAAGGTGGACAGGAACAGTTCAGCGTAAGAAACCTCAAGGTGGACAGGAACAGTTCAGCGTAAGGAACCTCAAGGTGGACAGGAACAGTTCAGCGTAAGGAACCTCAGGGTGGACAGGAACAGTTCAGCGTAAGGAACCTCAAGGTGGACAGGAACAGTTCAGCGTAAGGAACCTCAAGGTGGACAGGCATAGTTCAGGGTAAGGAACCTCAAGGTGGACAGGAACAGTTCAGCGTGAGGAACCTCAAGGTGGACAAGAACAGCTCAGCGTAAGGAACCTCAAGGTGGACAGGAACAGTTCACCATAAAAAACCTCAAGGTGGACAGGAACAGTTCACCATAAAAAACCTCAAGGTGGACAGGAACAGTTCACCGTAAGGAACAGTTAACCATAAAAAACCTCAAGGTGGACAGGAACAGTTCAGCGTAAGGAACCTCAAGGTGGACAGGAACAGTTCACCATAAAAAACCTCAAGGTGGACAGGAACAGTTCGCCGTAAGGAACAGTTCACCATAAAAACCTCAAGGTGGACAGGAACAGTTCAGCGTAAGGAACCTCAAGGTGGACAGGAACAGTTCAGCGTAAGGAACCTCAAGGTGGACAAGAACAGCTCAGCGTAGGGAACCTCAAGGTGGACAGGAACAGTTCAGCGTAAGGAACCTCAAGGTGGACAGGAACAGTTCAGCGTAAGGAACCTCAGGGTGGACAGGAACAGTTCAGCGTAAGGAACCTCAAGGCGGACAGGAACAGTTCAGCGTGAGGAACCTCAAGGTGGACAGGAACAGTTCAGCGTGAGGAACCTCAAGGTGGACAAGAACAGCTCAGCGTAAGGAACCTCAAGGTGGACAGGAACACTTCAGCGTAAGGTACCTCAAGGTAGACAGGAGCAGTTCAGCGTAAGGAACCTCAAGGTGGACAGGAACAGTTCACCGTAAGGAACCTCAAGGTGGACAGGAGCAGTTCAGCGTAAGGAACCTCAAGGTGGAGAGGAACAGTTCAGCGTAAGGAACCTCAAGGTGGACAGGAACAGTTCAGCGTAAGAAACCTCAAGGTGGACAGGAACAGTTCAGCGTAAGGAACCTCAAGGTGGACAGGAACAGTTCAGCGTAAGGAACCTCAGGGTGGACAGGAACAGTTCAGCGTAAGGAACCTCAAGGTGGACAGGAACAGTTCAGCATAAGGAACCTCAAGGTGGACCGGCATAGTTCAGGGTAAGGAACCTCAAGGTGGACAGGAACAGTTCAGCGTGAGGAACCTCAAGGTGGACAAGAACAGCTCAGCGTAAGGAACCTCAAGGTGGACAGGAACAGTTCACCATAAAAAACCTCAAGGTGGACAGGAACAGTTCACCGTAAGGAACAGTTAACCATAAAAAATCTCAAGGTGGACAAGAACAGTTCAGCGTAAGGAACCTCAAGGTGGACAGGAACAGTTCACCATAAAAAACCTCAAGGTGGACAGGAACAGTTCGCCGTAAGGAACACTTAACCATAAAAACCTCAAGGTGGACAGGAATAGTTCAGCGTAAGGAACCTCAAGGTGGACAGGAACAGTTCAGCGTAAGGAACCTCAAGGTGGACAAGAACAGCTCAGCGTAAGGAACCTCAAGGTGGACAGGAACAGTTCACCATAAAAAACCTCAAGGTGAACAGGAACAGTACACCGTAAGGAACAGTTAACCATGAAAAACCTCAAGGTGGACCGGAACAGTTCAGCGTAAGGAACCTCAAGGTGGACAGGAACAGTTCACCATAAAAAATCTTAAGGTGGACAGGATCAGTTTAGCGTAAGGGACCTCATGGTGGACAGAAACAGTTCAGCGTAAGGAACCTCAAGGTGGACAGGAACAGTTCAGCGTAAGGAACCTCAAGGTGGACAGGAACAGTTCACCGTAAGGAACCTCAAGGTGGACAGGAGCAGTTCACCGTAAGGAACCTCAAGGTGGACTGGAGCAGTTCAGCGTAAGGAACCTCAAGGTGGACAGGAACAGTTCACCGTAAGGAACCTCATGGTGGACAGGAGCAGTTCAGCGTAAGGAACCTCAAGGTGGACAGGAACAGTTCAGCGTAAGGAACCTCAAGGTGGACAGGAACAGTACAGCGTAAGGAACCTCAAGGTGGACAGGAACAGTTCAGCGTAAGGAACCTCAAGGTGGACAGGAACAGTTCAGCGTAAGGAACCTCCAGGTGGACAGGAACAGTTCAGCGTAAGGAACCTCAGGGTGGACAGGAACAGTTCAGCGTAAGGAACCTCAAGGTGGACAGGAACAGTTCAGCGTGAGGAGCCTCAAGGTGGACAAGAACAGCTCAGCGTAAGGAACCTCAAGGTGGACAGGAACAGTTCACCGTAAGGAACCTCAAGGTGGACAGGAGCAGTTCAGCGTAAGGAACCTCAAGGTGGACAGGAACAGTTCAGCGTAAGAAACTTCAAGGTGGACAGGAACAGTACAGCGTAAGGAACCTCAAGGTGGACAGGAACAGTTCAGCGTAAGGAACCTCAAGGTGGACAGGAACAGTTCACTGTAAGGAACCTCAAGGTGGACAGGAACAGTTCAGCGTAAGGAACCTCAGGGTGGACAGGAACAGTTCAGCGTAAGGAACCTCAAGGTGGACAGGAACAGTTCAGCGTAAGGAACCTCAAGGTGGACAGGAACAGTTCAGCGTGAGGAACCTCAAGGTGGACAAGAACAGCTCAGCGTAAGGAACCTCAAGGTGGACAGGAACAGTTCACCATAAAAAACCTCAAGGTGGACAGGAACAGTTCACCGTAAGCAACAGTTAACCATGAAAAACCTCAAGGTGGACAGGAACAGATCAGCGTAAGGAACCTCAAGGTGGACAGGAACAGTTCAGCGTAAGGAACAGTTGACCATAAAAAACCTCAAGGTGGACAGGAACAGTTCAGCGTAAGGAACCTCAAGGTGGACAGGAACAGTGCAGCGTAAGGAACCTCAAGGTGGACAAGAACAGCTCAGCGTAAGGAACCTCAAGGTGGACAGGAACAGTTCACCATAAAAAACCTCAAGGTGGACAGGAACAGTTCACCGTAAGGAACAGTTGACCATAAAAAACCTCAAGGTGGACAGGAACAGTTCAGCGTAAGGAACCTCAAGGTTGACAGGAATAGTGCAGCGTAAGGAACCTCGAGGTGGACAAGAACAGCTCAGCGTAAGGAACCTCAAGGTGGACAGGAACAGTTCACCATAAAAAACCTCAAGGTGGACAGGAACAGTTCACCGTAAGGAATAGTTAGCCATAAAAAACCTCAAGGTGAACAGGAACAGTTCACCGTAAGGAACAGTTAACCATGAAAAACCTCAAGGTGGACAGGAACAGTTCAGCGTAAGGAACCTCAAGGTGGACAGGAACAGGTCACCATAAAAAACCTCAAGGTGGACAGGAACAGTTCACCGTAAGGAACAGTTAACCATAAAAAACCTCAAGGTGGACAGGAACAGTTCAGCGTAAGGAACCTCAAGGTGGACAGGAACAGTTCACCATAAAACACCTCAAGGTGGACAGGAACAGTTCACCGTAAGGAACAGTTAACCATAAAAAAACCTCAAGGTGGACAGGAACAGTTCAGCGTAAGGAACCTCAAGGTGGACAGGAACAGTTCAGCGTAAGGAACCTCAAGGTGGACAGGAACAGTTCAGCGTAAGGAACCTCAAGGTGGACAGGAACAGTTCAGCGTAAGGAACCTCAAGGTGGACAGGAACAGTTCACCGTAAGGAACCTCAAGGTGGACAGGAACAGTTCAGCGTAATGAACCTCAAGGTGGACAGGAACAGTTCAGCGTAAGGAAACTCAGGGTGGACAGGAACAGTTCAGCGTAAGGAACCTCAAGGTGGACAGGAACAGTTCAGCGTGAGGAACCTCACGGTGGACAGGAACAGTTCAGCGTATATTAAGGAACCTCAAGGTGGACATGAGCAGTTCAGCGTAAGGAACCTTAAGGTGGACAGAATCAGTTCACCATAAGAAACCTCAAGGTAGACAAGAACAGTTCAGCGTAAGGAACCTCAAGATGGACAGGAACAGTTCAGCGTAAGGAACCTTAAAGTGCACAGGAACAGTTCAGCGTAAGGAACCTCATGGTGGACAGAAACAGTTCAGCGTAAGAAACCTCAAGGTGGACAGGAACAGTTCAGCGTAAGGAACCTCAAGGTGGACAGGAACAGTTCACCGTAAGGAACCTCAAGGTGGACAGAATCAGTTCACCATAAGAAACCTCAAGGTGGACAGGAATAGTTCAGCGTAAGGAATCTCAAGGTGGACAGGAACAGTTCACCGTATGGAACCTCAAGGTGGACAGGAACAGTTTAGCGTAAGGGACCTCATGGTGGACAGAAACAGTTCAGCGTAAGGAACCTCAAGGTGGACAGAAACAGTTCACCATAAAAAACCTCAAGGTGGACAGGAACAGTTCACCGTAAGGAACCTGAAGGTGGACAGGAACAGTTCAGCGTGAGGAACCTGAAGGTGGACAGGAACAGTTCAGCGTAGGGAATCTCAAGGTGGACAGGAACAGTTCAGCGTAAAGAATCTCAAGGTGGGCAGGAACAGTTCAGCGTAAGGAATCTCAAGGTGGACAGGAACAGTCCACCGTAAGGAACCTCAAGGTGGACAGGAACAGTTCACCGTAAGGAACCTCAAGGTGGACAGAAACTGTTCAGCGTAAGGAATCTCAAGGTGGACAGGAACAGTTCACCGTAAGGAACCTCAAGGTGGACAGAATCAGTTCACCATAAGAAACCTCAAGGTGGACAGGAATAGTTCAGCGTAAGGAATCTCAAGGTGGGTAGGAACAGTTCACCGTAAGGAACCTCAAGGTGGACAGAATCAGTTCACCATAAGAAACCTCAAGGTGGACAGGAATAGTTCAGCGTAAGGAATCTCAAGGTGGACAGGAACAGTTCAGCGTAAGGAACCTCAGGGTGGACAGGAACAGTTCAGCGTAAGGAACCTCAAGGTGGACAGGAACAGTTCAGCGTAAGGAACCTCAAGGTGGACAGAAACAGTTCACCATAAAAAACCTCAAGGTGGACAGGAACAGTTCACCGTAAGGAACCTCAAGGTGGACAGGAACAGTTCAGCGTGAGGAACCTCAAGGTGGACAGGAACAGTTCAGCGTAGGGAATCTCAAGGTGAACAGGAACAGTTCAGCGTAAGGAATCTCAAGGTGGGCAGGAACAGTTCACCGTAAGGAATCTCAAGGTGGACAGGAACAGTTCAGCGTAAGGAATCTCAAGGTTGGCAGGAACAGTTCAGCGTAAGGAACCTCAAGGTGGACAGGAACAGTTCACCGTAAGGAACCTCAAGGTGGACAGAAACAGTTCACCATAAAAAACCTCAAGGTGGACAGGAACAGTTCACCGTAAGGAACCTGAAGGTGGACAGGAACAGTTCAGCGTGAGGAACCTCAAGGTGGACAGGAACAGTTCAGCGTAAGGAACCTCAAGGTGGACAGAAAGAGTTCACCATAAAAAACCTCAAGGTGGACAGGAACAGTTCACCGTAAGGAACCTGAAGGTGGACAGGAACAGTTCAGCGTAAGGAACCTCAAGGTGGACAGGAACAGTTCAGCGTAAGGAACCTCAAGGTGGACAGAAACAGTTCACCATAAAAAACCTCAAGGTGGACAGGAACAGTTCACCGTAAGGAACCTGAAGGTGGACAGGAACAGTTCAGCGTGAGGAACCTCAAGGTGGACAGGAACAGTTCAGCGTAGGGAATCTCAAGGTGAACAGGAACAGTTCAGCGTAAGGAATCTCAAGGTGGACCGGAACAGTTCAGCGTAAGGAATCTCAAGGTTGGCAGGAACAGTTCAGCGTAAGGAATTTCAAGGTGGACAGGAACAGTTCAGCGTAAGGAATCTCAAGGTTGGCAGGAACAGTTCAGCGTAAGGAACCTCAAGGTGGACAGGAACAGTTTAGCGTAAGGGACCTCATGGTCGACAGAAACAGTTCAGCGTAAGGAACCTCAAAGTGGACAGAAACAGTTCACCATAAAAAACCTCAAGGTGGACAGGAACAGTTCACCGTAAGGAACCTGAAGGTGGACAGGAACAGTTCAGCGTGAGGAACCTCAAGGTGGACAGGAACAGTTCAGCGTAGGGAATCTCAAGGTGAACAGGAACAGTTCACCGTAAGGAATCTCAAGGTGGGCAGGAACAGTTCACCGTAAGGAATCTCAAGGTGGACAGGAACAGTTCAGCGTAAGGAATCTCAAGGTGGACAGGAACAGTTCACCGTAAGGAACCTGAAGGTGGACAGGAACAGTTCAGCGTAAGGAACCTCAAGGTGGACAGGAACAGTTGAGCGTAGGGAATCTCAAGGTGGACAGGAACAGTTCAGCGTAAGGAATCTCAAGGTTGGCAGGAACAGTTCAGCGTAAGGAATCTCAAGGTGGACAGGAACAGTTCAGCGTAAGGAATCTCAAGGTGGACAGGAACAGTTCACCGTAAGGAACCTGAAGGTGGACAGGAACAGTTCAGCGTGAGGAACCTCAGGGTGGACAGGAACAGTTGAGCGTAGGGAATCTCAAGGTGGACAGGAACAGTTCAGCGTAAGGAATCTCAAGGTGGACAGGAACAGTTCACCGTAAGGAACCTCAAGGTGGACAGGAACAGTTCACCGTAAGGAACCTCAAGGTGGACAGGAACAGTTCACCGTAAGGAACCTCAAGGTGGACAGGAACAGTTCAGCGTAAGGAATCTCAAGGTGGACAGGAACAGTTCAGCGTAAGGAATCTCAAGGTGGACAGGAACAGTTCACCGTAAGGAACCTCAAGGTGGACAGGAACAGTTCACCGTAAGGAACCTCAAGGTGGACAGGAACAGTTCACCGTAAGGAACATCAAGGTGGACAGGAACAGTTCAGCGTAAGGAATCTCAAGGTGGACAGGAACAGTTCAGCGTAAGGAATCTCAAGGTGGACAGGAACAGTTCACCGTAAGGAACCTGAAGGTGGACAGAAACAGTTCAGCGTGAGGAACCTCAAGGTGGACAGGAACAGTTGAGCGTAGGGAATCTCAAGGTGGACAGGAACAGTTCAGCGTAAGGAATCTCAAGGTTGACAGGAACAGTTCAGCGTAAGGAATCTCAAGGTGGACAGGAACAGTTCACCGTAAGGAACCTCAAGGTGGACAGGAACAGTTCAGCGTAAGGAACATCAAGGTGGACAGGAACAGTTCAGCGTAAGGAATCTCAAGGTGGACAGGAACAGTTCAGCGTAAGAAATCTCAAGGTGGGCAGGAACAGTTCAGCGTAAGGAACCTCAAGGTGGACAGGAACAGTTCAGCGTAAGGAATCTCAAGGTGGACAGGAACAGTTCAGCGTAGGGAATCTCAAGGTGGACAGGAACAGTTCACCGTAAGGAACCTCAAGGTGGACAGGAACAGTTCAGCGTAAGGAACCTCAAGGTGGACAGGAACAGTTCAGCGTAAGGAATCTCAAGGTGGACAGGAAGAGTTCAGCGGAAGGAACCTCAAGGTGGACAGGAACAGTTCAGCGTAAGGAATCTCAAGGTGGGCAGGAACAGTTCACCGTAAGGAATCTCAATGTGGACAGGAACATTTCAGCGTAAGGAATCTCAAGGTTGGCAGGAACAGTTCAGCGTAAGGAACCTCAAGGTGGACAGGAACAGTTCAGCGTAAGGAACCTCAAGGTGGACAGAAACAGTTCACCATAAAAAACCTCAAGGTGGACAGGAACAGTTCACCGTAAGGAACCTGAAGGTGGACAGGAACAGTTCAGCGTGAGGAACCTCAAGGTGGACAGGAACAGTTCAGCGTAAGGAACCTCAAGGTGGACAGAAACAGTTCACCATAAAAAACCTCAAGGTGGACAGGAACAGTTCACCGTAAGGAACCTGAAGGTGGACAGGAACAGTTCAGCGTAAGGAACCTCAAGGTGGACAGGAACAGTTCAGCGTAAGGAACCTCAAGGTGGACAGGAACAGTTCACCAAAAAAAACCTCAAGGTGGACAGGAACAGTTCACCGTAAGGAACCTGAAGGTGGACAGGAACAGTTCAGCGTGAGGAACCTCAAGGTGGACAGGAACAGTTCAGCGTAGGGAATCTCAAGGTGAACAGGAACAGTTCAGCGTAAGGAATCTCAAGGTGGACCGGAACAGTTCAGCGTAAGGAATCTCAAGGTGGACCGGAACAGTTCAGCGTAAGGAATCTCAAGGTTGGCAGGAACAGTTCAGCGTAAGGAACCTCAAGGTGGACAGGAACAGTTTAGCGTAAGGGACCTCATGGTGGACAGAAACAGTTCAGCGTAAGGAACCTCAAGGTGGACAGAAACAGTTCACCATAAAAAACCTCAAGGTGGACAGGAACAGTTCACCGTAAGGAACCTGAAGGTGGACAGGAACAGTTCAGCGTGAGGAACCTCAAGGTGGACAGGAACAGTTCAGCGTAGGGAATCTCAAGGTGAACAGGAACAGTTCAGCGTAAGGAATCTCAAGGTGGGCAGGAACAGTTCACCGTAAGGAATTTCAAGGTGGACAGGAACAGTTCAGCGTAAGGAACCTCAAGGTGGACAGGAACAGTTCAGCGTAAGGAACCTCAAGGTGGACAGGAACAGTTCACCAAAAAAAACCTCAAGGTGGACAGGAACAGTTCACCGTAAGGAACCTGAAGGTGGACAGGAACAGTTCAGCGTGAGGAACCTCAAGGTGGACAGGAACAGTTCAGCGTAGGGAATCTCAAGGTGAACAGGAACAGTTCAGCGTAAGGAATCTCAAGGTGGACCGGAACAGTTCAGCGTAAGGAATCTCAAGGTGGACCGGAACAGTTCAGCGTAAGGAATCTCAAGGTTGGCAGGAACAGTTCAGCGTAAGGAACCTCAAGGTGGACAGGAACAGTTTAGCGTAAGGGACCTCATGGTGGACAGAAACAGTTCAGCGTAAGGAACCTCAAGGTGGACAGAAACAGTTCACCATAAAAAACCTCAAGGTGGACAGGAACAGTTCACCGTAAGGAACCTGAAGGTGGACAGGAACAGTTCAGCGTGAGGAACCTCAAGGTGGACAGGAACAGTTCAGCGTAGGGAATCTCAAGGTGAACAGGAACAGTTCAGCGTAAGGAATCTCAAGGTGGGCAGGAACAGTTCACCGTAAGGAATTTCAAGGTGGACAGGAACAGTTCAGCGTAAGGAATCTCAAGGTTGGCAGGAACAGTTCAGCGTAAGGAACCTCAAGGTGGACAGGAACAATTCACCGTAAGGAATTTGAAGGTGGACAGGAACAGTTCAGCGTAAGGAATCTCAAGGTGGACAGGAACAGTTCACCGTAAGGAACCTCAAGGTGGACAGGAACAGTTCACCGTAAGGAACCTCAAGGTGGACAGGAACAGTTCACCGTAAGGAACCTCAAGGTGGACAGGAACAGTTCAGCGTAAGGAATCTCAAGGTGGACAGGAACAGTTCAGCGTAAGGAATCTCAAGGTGGACAGGAACAGTTCACCGTAAGGAACCTGAAGGTGGACAGGAACAGTTCAGCGTGAGGAACCTCAAGGTGGACAGGAACAGTTGAGCGTAGGGAATCTCAAGGTGGACAGGAACAGTTCAGCGTAAGGAATCTCAAGGTTGGCAGGAACAGTTCAGCGTAAGGAATCTCAAGGTGGACAGGAACAGTTCACCGTAAGGAACCTCAAGGTGGACAGGAACAGTTCACCGTAAGGAACCTCAAGGTGGACAGGAACAGTTCACCGTAAGGAACCTCAAGGTGGACAGGAACAGTTCACCGTAAGGAACCTCAAGGTGGACAGGAACAGTTCACCGTAAGGAACCTCAAGGTGGACAGGAACAGTTCACCGTAAGGAACCTCAAGGTGGACAGGAACAGTTCAGCGTAAGGAATCTCAAGGTGGACAGGAACAGTTCAGCGTAAGGAATCTCAAGGTGGACAGGAACAGTTCACCGTAAGGAACCTGAAGGTGGACAGGAACAGTTCAGCGTGAGGAACCTCAAGGTGGACAGGAACAGTTGAGCGTAGGGAATCTCAAGGTGGACAGGAACAGTTCAGCGTAAGGAATCTCAAGGTTGGCAGGAACAGTTCAGCGTAAGGAATCTCAAGGTGGACAGGAACAGTTCACCGTAAGGAACCTCAAGGTGGACAGGAACATTTCACCGTAAGGAACCTCAAGGTGGACAGGAACAGTTCAGCGTAAGGAATCTCAAGGTGGACAGGAACAGTTCAGCGTAAGAAATCTCAAGGTGGGCAGGAACAGTTCAGCGTAAGGAACCTCAAGGTGGACAGGAACAGTTCAGCGTAAGGAACCTCATGGTGGACAGGAACAGTTCAGCGTAGGGAATCTCAAGGTGGACAGGAACAGTTCACCGTAAGGAACCTCAAGGTGGACAGGAACAGTTCAGCGTAAGGAACCTCAAGTTGGACAGGAACAGTTCAGCGTAAGGAATCTCAAGGTGGACAGGAACAGTTCAGCGTAAGGAACCTCAAGGTGGACAGGAACAGTTCAGCGTAAGGAATCTCAAGGTGGACAGTAACAGTTCAGCGTAAGGAATCTCAAGGTGGACAGTAACAGTTCAGCGTAAGGAATGTCAAGGTGGGCAGGAACAGTTCAGCGTATGACGGACTGTGGTTTGTGGAATTCTTGCAGCACATCACTGACACGCACCACATTGGAGTCTCGACTCCCGGGCCTGGACCACGCGTCTCTATTGATTTTTTGTTTGACTAGCCATCCACCCATAGGCCGGCCGATCGTGCCCACGGCAGTTCCCGGCTACCGGGCCGCCGCACAGACAAAGGTAAGCTTGCGCTGAGAAAACGTTAACATGCCTGCGCGAGTGCAATATGTGCTTTATATGTTACATCGAGTGATATTGTAAAACACAGCTTACAGGGGCAAACAACTGAGGCACATCGGTAAAGAACGACAGAAAGACACCAGATACACACAGTTAGATACCAGATATATAAAGTCAGATAACAGATATAGTCCGATACCAGATAAAAACAGTCAGATACCAGATAAAAACAGTCAGATGCCAGATATATACAGTCAGATACCAGATATATATAGTAAAACACCAGATATATACAGTCAGATACCAGATATATACAGTCAGACATCGGATATATATAGTCAGACATCAGATATATATAGTCAGACATCAGATATATATAGTCAGCCACCAGATATATAGTCAGACACCAGATATATACAGTCAGACATCAGATATATACAGTCAGACATCAGATATATATAGCCAGATATCAGATATATATATAGTCAGATATCAGATATATACAGTACGACACCAGATATATAGTCAGACATCAGATATATACAGTCAAACACTAGATATATACAGTCAGATACCATATATATACAGTCATATACCAGATATATACATTCAAATACCAGATATAGAGTCACATACCAGATATATACAGTCAGATACCAGATATATAATCAAACACTAGATATATAGTCATATACCAGATATATACAGTCATATACCAGAAATATATAGTCAGACACCGGATATATACAGTCAGACACCAGATATATACAGTGAGGCACAAGATATATACAGTGAGACACGAAATATATAGTCAGACACCGGATATATACAGTCAGACACCAGATATATACAGTCAGGCACAAGATATATACAGTGAGACACGAGATATATAGTCGGACACCAGATATATGCAGTCAGACATCAGATATATACAGTCAAACACTAGATATATACAGTCAGATACCAGTTATATATAGTCAGGCACCAGATATATAGTCATACGCTAGATCTATATAGTCAGACATCAGATATATACAGTCAGCCATCAGATATATACACTCAAACACTAGATATATAGTCAGATACCAGATATATATACTCAGACACCAGATATTTATAGTCATACATCGGATATATACAGTCAGATACCAGATATATACAGATAGACACCAGATAAATCCAGTCAGACACCAGATATATACAGTCAGACAAGAGACATATCCAGTCAGACATCAGATATACAGTCAGACATCAGAAATATACAGTGAGACATCAGATATACCAAGTCAGACATCCGATATATACAGTTATACACTAGATATATATAGTCAGACATCAGATATATACAGCCAGACACGAGATATATAGTCAGACACGAGACATATCCAATCAGACACGAGATATATCCAGTCAGACACGAGATATATATAGTCAGACATCAGATATATACAGTCAGACATCAGATATATATAGTCAGACATCAGATATATACAATCCGACACCAGATATATACAGTCAGACATCAGATATATACAGTCAGACATCAGATATATATAGTCAGATACCAGATATATACAGTGAAACACCAAATATAGTCAAATACCAGATACATACAGTCAGACACCAGATATATACAGTCAGACACCAGATATATACAGTCAGGCATCAGATATATACAATCATACACCAGATATATATAGTCAGACACCAGATATGTAGTCAGACACCAGATATATATAGTCAGACATCAGATATATATAGTCAGACACAAGATGCATACAGTTAGACATCAGATATATATAGTCAGATACCAGATATATACAGTGAAACACCAGATATAGTCAAACACCAGATATATACAGTCAGGCACCAGATATATACAGTCAGACACCAGATATATACAGTCAGGCATTAGATATGTACAGTCATACACCAGATATGTATAGTCAGACACCAGATATGTAGTCAGACACCAGATATATATAGTCAGACATCAGATATATATAGTCAGACACCAGATATATACAGTTAGACATCAGATATATAGTCAGACACCAGATATATATAGTCAGACATCAGATATATACAGTCAGACATCAGACATATATAGTCAGATACCAGATATATACAGTGAAACACCAGATATAGTCAAACACCAGATATATACAGTCAGACACCAGATATATACAGTCAGGCATCAGATATATACAGTCATACATCAGATATATATAGTCAGACACCAGATATGTAGTCAGACACCAGATATATATAGTCAGACATCAGATATATATAGTCAGACACCATATATATACAGTTAGACATCAGATATATATAGTCAGATACCAGATATGTACAGTGAAACACCAGATATAGTCAAACACCAGACATATACAGTCAGACACCAGATATATACAGTCAGACACCAGATATATACAGTCAGGCATCAGATATATACAGTCATACACCAGATATATACAGTCAAACACTAGATATATACAGTCAGATACCAGTTATATATAGCCAGGCACCAGATATATAGTCATACGCTAGATCTATATAGTCAGACATCAGATATATACAGTCAGCCATCAGATATATACACTCAAACACTAGATATATAGTCAGATACCAGATATATATACTCAGACACCAGATATTTATAGTCATACATCAGATATATACAGTCAGATACCAGATATATACAGATAGACACCAGATAAATCCAGTCAGACACCAGATATATACAGTGAGACAAGAGACATATCCAGTCAGACATCAGATATACAGTCAGACATCAGAAATATGCAGTGAGACATCAGATATACCAAGTCAGACATCCGATATATACAGTTATGCACTAGATATATATAGTCAGACATCAGATATATACAGCCAGACACGAGATATATAGTCAGACACGAGACATATCCAATCAGACACGAGATATATCCAGTCAAACACGAGATATATATAGTCAGACATCAGATATATACAGTCAGACATCAGATATATATAGTCAGACATCAGATATATACAATCCGACACCAGATATATACAGTCAGACATCAGATATATACAGTCAGACATCAGATATATATAGTCAGATACCAGATATATACAGTGAAACACCAGATATAGTCAAATACCAGATATATACAGTCAGACACCAGATATATACAGTCAGACACCAGATATATACAGTCAGACACCAGATATATACAGTCAGGCATCAGATATATACAGTCATACACCAGATATATATAGTCAGACACCAGATATGTAGTCAGACACCAGATATATATAGTCAGACATCGGATATATATAGTCAGACACAAGATGTATACAGTTAGACATCAGATATATATAGTCAGATACCAGATATATACAGTGAAACACCAGATATAGTCAAACACCAGATATATACAGTCAGACACCAGATATATACAGTCAGACACCAGATATATACAGTCAGGCATCAGATATATACAGTCATACATCAGATATATATAGTCAGACACCAGATATGTAGTCAGACACCAGATATATATAGTCAGACATCAGATATATATAGTCAGACACCATATATATACAGTTAGACATCCGATATATATAGTCAGATACCAGATATGTACAGTGAAACACCAGATATAGTCAAACACCAGACATATACAGTCAGATACCAGATATATACAGTCAGACACCAGATATATACAGTCAGGCATCAGATATATACAGTCATACACCAGATATATATAGTCAGACACCAGATATATAGTCAGACACCAGATATATATAGTCAGACATCAGATATATATAGTCAGACACCAGATATATACAGTTAGACATCAGATATATATAGTCAGACACCAGATATATATAGTCAGACATCAGATATATATAGTCAGACACCAGATATAGAGTCAGACACCAGATATATATAGTCAGACATCAGATATATATAGTCGGACACCAGATATATACAGTCAGACACCAGATATATACAGTCAGACACCAGATATATAGTCAGACACCAGATATATAGTCGGACACCAGGTTAAGGTGTATGCAATTAGATATCGGATATACAGTCAGGCATCAGATTTGCGGAGATAAAGAGACAGAGATATACACAAACAGACAACTAGACAGATAGATGTAGACATGGAGACATTTGAGTGTCATTCTTCTCTGACAGCGGCCAGCTGGCCAGTTGTTTGTATCCCTGTTTATTGCATGCAATGTGGCCTTTGTGTGAGCCTTCATGGGCACACAACAAGCATAAAACACCAGCATTTCATTTCATTTTCAGCAAGGTTTTTAGTCGGTTTACATTATTTTGACTTCCACCGGCTGTTATAGAAGCTCTAGTTATCAATGCATCTTACCGATAGCTAGAGTACTTAGGATAATTGAAGTCACTGTAAGCATCCCGGGGACGGTCAGGGTAACTCGATAGTGTGTTTGCATGGTATCTACATATTCAGCCCCTGGGGTTACGCTTACCTTTTCTCTGGGACTCACTGATGCAGCCAACGTTGCCAGATATATATTTAGATGTGCATGCGAAGCACACATCTTGGGGGTGTAGGTCTATGGGTTATACACCGACACTGAAGGTACTTCACATTGCAGACTGTACGGGGCTCGTCACGGTTACGTCAGGCGGTCAGTGCAGGGTCGCAGCTTCGAAGCTATAAAAGATGGCGTCAAACGATGAACTCATGAACTGAACCAGTGGCTTATTTGCCCTGATTGGGTAGGACATGGGACACGGCACACAGGTAGGCGAAAGTCGCATGGGCCCGCTACAGATAGCTACTTACCCGTAGCTCGACCCCCAAATTCCCGCTTGGACGACCAAAAGCTGAACCACAAGGTCAAGGGAATGTCAGGCATAAGGGCCGCATGGCACAAGGGCCGCGCGGATGTTAGGGGGTTGAGGAGGACGGGGGTGTGGTGGGGGGGGGGGAGCGGGGTGGTCGTGTGTGTGTGTGCCGTGGCCAAGTACCGTGGCGGCGGACGCAAGGTGTGAAGTGCAACTTGTAGTCTCTTATCGGCTTCCGTGTCGGGGTCTTGGAGTGGGGCACAGTAGCGAGTCAATTAATTTGTAGCCTCTGTTATCTTCCTTTGATTTGGTATTCATTGCTCGATCACACTTTATATGATGCGCGGCTTCTGGTACTGGCATTAATTGCCGTCTTTGGTTGGCCTGGGCAAATGATAACTTGTGCATGTTCCGCGGGGTGCGCCACGCGTGAATTGCAACTTGTAGTCCGGCCTCCGTGTCGGGGTCAGCAGGGAGTCAGTGTTGGGGATCACAGGGTATTGTGTGAGAATGCTTCCGTTGATATGTTATTATATGGATGTGTTTTTATGTATGGCTGCATGACAGACATCTTCTACGTTTTGACATGGCTTCCATTACTTTTCATTGGTCGTTCCATTTGTTTGGCTTACTTATCATTCACCTTAAAATGGGGCCGAAACGAATTTTTCATCATTCGACATTCGACGGTGTCATGGCCGACCTATGTCTTCGGTGTAATACGGCAGTACGCCCACTTCAAGAGGGGCTGCAGTGTGACATATGCGAACACTGGCAGCACCGTACATGTGATAGCGGTGTAACGCGCATTCAGTATCGTGCGGCAGTCCGTGTTGGCCACATCGAATGGACGTGCGTCGTCTGTGCCAACCTCCCTCCCGCCGCCGACCGACCTCAAGCTGCTGATTTTGCCGCCGATGTCCCTCGCCCGGCCGAACTTCTAGCCCGGCCAACTCCCCTTCTACCTTCTATGCAAATTGTTGTGCAGCGAAGCGGAGGCGGTCGTGGTCACGGCAGAGTTCGTGTACCGCGAGGAAGCGGTACGCCTGGTGCGACCAGGTTCTCGACGTGTGAATGAGCAACTCTTCCGACTATGGACGGAGTATGCGGCCGGCCAACGTACGGCTACCACTCTACTTAGCGCCGGGAGCCACCTCATCTCTCCGAGGCCGGTCCCGGAGGCTGCCGGACCCGGAGGGGAGGCCCCGGACGGTGCCGGACCCGGAGGGGAGGCCCCGGAGGGTGACGGACCCGGAGCGGGAGGCCCCGGAGGGTGCCGGACCCGGAGGGGAGGCCCCGGAGGGTGACGGACCCGGAGCGGGAGGCCCCGGAGGGTGCCGGACCCGGAGGGGAGGCCCCGGAGGGTGCCGGACCCGGAGGGGAGGCCCTGGAGGCTGTCGAACCCGGAGGGGAGGCCCCGGAGGGTGCCGGACCCGGAGGGGAGGCCCCGGAGGGTGACGGACCCGGAGCGGGAGGCCCCGGAGGGTGCCGGACCCGGAGGGGAGGCCCCGGAGGGTGCCGGACCCGGAGGGGAGGCCCCGGAGGGTGACGGACCCGGAGCGGGAGGCCCCGGAGGGTGCCGGACCCGGAGGGGAGGCCCCGGAGGGTGCCGGACCCGGAGGGGAGGCCCCGGAGGCTGTCGAACCCGGAGGGGAGGCCCCGGAGGGTGCCGGACCCGGAGCGGCCATGGAGTAAAGTAGAGCCCGACCCGTGTACATATGTATCTACCGTTTTGTTTTGTTTGAAGTAGTTGTCAGTAGTTGTCAATAAATATGTATTTACCGTATTGCGCCTTCGGTCGTTGCCTTGGTCACGAGCGCGCTAACCAAGCGACGGATACCACAATAGAAGGTCAGTGGGTCGCTTGAAAAATCCGACAACTATTTGTTGGTTTTAAAACAATTATGTAAAGGGCGGCGCAGATGGCCTAGAGATCTCACACTATGCCCCCCGCCACCCCCCCCCCCCTTTTTGAGCGAGAACGCCCGTTTTCAATGGTAACTTTATGCCATATTAGATGTGGACGCCCCCCGCCCCGTTTTTGTAATGGACCCCCAGTTCTGGTGTCACACCAGCACCCCCGGTGGTAACAATTTGGAAAAGTGGACTTACTTGGCCCTTGTATGCTCATGGTTGCAACGTTTTAATGTAAAACGTCATTAATATACAATGCACTCCGCTTAACTGCAACATCTATTTGTCAGCAAAACCGTTGTGAATAACCGTTTTCGATTATCGGGAGTTTGACGAATGAGAACGGACAACATGTGTACTGTAGACATTCCTATGTAGGTAATACACTCATTATAAAATCTCGATCATCATTTGAACAAAATATTTAATAATAAAAGTTAATTAACAATTTTTTATCTATAGTCATATGCACTTAATTAGGCCTGATGACTAGTTATTGCAAGCAGACATTATGAACCTACCCCAGTTTCCTCAATCACTAATTGTTTCAGGGCCGCTATAATTGGTCTATCCTGCTGTAGGTCTACATTAACGGGGCATAAATATTACATCCATTATGTTCCCGAGTAATGAGTTCTCAAAAAAAACAAAAAAACATTTCAATTGGTTAATATACCGAAACGTCTTCTGTGTCCGGGTATTAATTAAGCTTCTGCACGAGACGGAACTTTCTGTTATTCTGTTCATGTGGTGTTTCATATCGCAAGACAAAAACTTGTGTGTTTAATAAGTAGTTGGAGTTACCGTAGAAGTCCTCCCCGAGATCCATCAATGAATTAACTATACTAATCTCATCAAAGATGGCAGACTAATTACCTACATTAGGTATATTCGCATTCAATAATAAACGTACTACTACTAATACTAATGCAAATAAGTACGAATCATTCGAATTAAATAGGTATAAAGCAATAGATTTGTAATAAACATGCTTCGCACAGTGTAAATGTGGCCCAGCCACGAGCGCTCACCTCCTTTTATCATCAACAGGGCTGACTGACACACAATTATGATAAACGGAGGTGAGCGCTCGTGGTCTCAGCTGTTACAAGTCAAACTATAGTCAGAGTCGGATCCAGATTTCGGCCCTAATAGGGGGGGGGGGGGGTGCGGGTCGCCCCCCCCCCCTTTGGATTCGTCCCTGGTAGTTTATCAAGTATCAATATTGTGTCTATATAAAGACGTGAATCTTACATAAGCTAATGTTCTCGGAGAACGCTTCGGTTGGTCTAAGTAGGAAGCTGCAATCGCTGTAGGTCATATCGCGACAATGGGAAGGGTAAAGGTAGCGAGGAGCCACGTCTGCGGGTGTGTCCCCCCACTCTTTGGGATATTTATCCTGTACACGTGGACTGGCCATGCAGAGCACACTCGACAATAGCCGAACGCTCTACCTAGCTTACTAGGCCACCTGGTGACTCCTGAGTGCTTGAAGTATGAACTTTACCTTAGTGCCCCAAAACAAGATAAGCAGGGTCCGTTGACCTATGAAGTCCCAGTGCAGTGTGAAGTACGGACCATGGAGTGTCTGGTACAAAAGATAGTTAACGTGACAGTCTATCCACAATGGCCGTGGGAGTCGGACCTATTTAAAAGTCAGAGTCAACATGCTTTTGATCCAGCTGAAGGTCACACCGAATGCTAGCACAGGTGGGTGACAGCACATTGCACAGGACATCAGTTACAGCACCCTACGGGATTCGCAGAGACAATTTTAATACTTATTGGTGTAGAAAAGCGGCGAAATAAACGGTACTCGTGATTGTATTGCAGTATTGAAATAATATACATGACCTATCTGAATATTATTGTGTCCCCTCCTGTATGATAACATGTTTTGGGGGTACATTACAGTATTTATTTCTGCTAGAGACATTTGCATTTTATCGTCGAGGTCAAGAGACCTTTACCAACTACATATCATGTCATTGTTCCCCAGGGACTTATCACAGAATGCGAGAGAAGCAGGACAAGGAACGAGCGCCTCGAAATATCGCCCATACTGGCACGTGGTCCAGGTTGTCAACCGCGACATGGACGACCTGGAAGACTGACCCACGTGACATCTTGTGGGTGTCGAAATCGCGTGGGGCCAACCCCAGGGCTAACCACAACTGTGACGTCATCATGTGTGATGACGGAGAAGAGACTTAGACCCAGGCGGGAATGCCACCCAACATTCTTTGACTAAGCCCCAAACGGGGTAGGCGTATTTTTGTTGCAGGGAATTTCCGCTTTCCGACAAAATGGCTGCACTGAACGGTGGGAGATTGAACACCGAGCCGCCAGATGGCGGGTACGGGTGGGTCATCGTCGTCTCGGCCCTGATATGTAATTCCGCATTTGCCGCGA
Organism: Arenicola marina; assembly: GCA_964019135.1. Lineage (NCBI taxonomy): Eukaryota > Metazoa > Annelida > Polychaeta > Arenicolidae > Arenicola > Arenicola marina. Next base: position 35,052,012 of record OZ025257.1, on the reverse strand, counting down.
TGAGGGTCTGTTTTTCTGTGTATATCACGGAGTTAACGGAGCTGTTCGACAAGTCACAGACCCAGATCAGTCTGATCGCCTCCATCGAACTCTCTATCGTCTTTTTGATGGGTAGGTTGTCTACACTCATCTCAACAACATTCGGTCTTCTGAGTAGGTGACTTCAGTAACAAAAACACGCGGGGAAGACAAAGTTTCTATATGGCCAAAAAAGAGAAAAATATTGTAAATGTTTTAAGCCAAGATTTAAGATTTAAGCCAAAGTCAGATACCGGACAGTGAGTTATTCAGGCTTAGGAACTGATTGGCAATAACGGGTCAGTGATATGAGTGAAGTCCATGGTTACCGTACACGATATTACATTATATCATTGTTGGTCCCAAGTATAATTCAATATACAAATAGAAAACGTTTGCTCTGTTTATTAGGTGTATATATAGAATTATAAATTATACTATCGTATACTCTGTATCGATATCGAATGGCTAACCCTAATGGAACTCGTATTGCAATATTATATATATCTTTCGTTATTATTATTATTACTACTATTATTATTACTATTATTACTATTAGTATTATTACTATTAATATTATTATTACTATTAATATTATTATTACTGTTAATATTATTATTACTATTAATTACTATTAATATTATTATTACTATTAATATTATTATTACTATTAATATTATTATTACTATTAATCTTATTCGTCATTATTATTAACACAATCATTAATGCTATTATTATTAACACAATCATTAATGCTATTATTATTAACACAATCATTAATGCTATTATTATTAACACAATCATTAATGCTATTATTATTTTTCCTATTCTTATTATTATTACTATATTAATATTATATTGCTCCTATTTATGCTATTAATATTGCATTTAACACTATTATTATTACCATTAGTACTGATATTTCTATTATAATTGAGATACATTTGTCATTAATTGCCCTGCTGACCGTGTCCGTTGTTCAGCCATCCCTTCCGGCGCCCTGACCTCGCTGTACGGCAGCCGAACGGTGTGTCTGACGGGGCTCACCCTCGCCGGGGCCGGGCTACTCGTCAGCTCCTTCGTCACCAACTACTACCTCTTCATCTTCACCTACGGCGTCGTCAAGGGTGAGGCCCATGCCATCGGCTCATTCATTTAGATGCCGAATGCCGTAGAAATCACTTTGAATAATATGGGTTTTATTCTGTTCTATAAAGAATCGCCCATAAGTATAAATTGTCATTTTTTAAATTGTTGCTATGTATTTGTTTCAAGCAATCTAACTATTATACTGCAGGCGTTAAGCTGTTACACCGAAACGTCCATTGTCCAGATGCTGAGTACTCAAATATTAAATACAAAATACTCATTGACACGTGAATTCGCTGATGAAAACTACTTGAAATAAATAATGTTTAGTAAAAAGTACAAACGAGTGCCCTGTACGTATGGGTGACTGCATGACTGGCCCAGGCAGTAGAGGGCCACATTGTAACGGTTTACGGAATTCGGCAATAATCTTCCTCCATTATTGGCGACAACCAAGTACGGAACTTGAATTAAATTGTCATTGAAGTCTCTATCGGGTTCCAATCATGGAAAAGGTCCACAAAGCCAGTTCGATGTTTATAGGTGTAATACATGGATATCATTGTGCCAAGATTAGATGGGAAACTAACAACTTTATGAACCACATGATGGTAGCAAACGTGTCAATTCTGTGGACATTGATTTATAGATGGGACCAACACTGATAGAGTATCTTGTGGGTACTAACCGTCGACTTGTGTCCCAGGATTATTCGTTCCACTGAGTTATTAAACCAGACTAATTTACAGTCTGGTTTCTGTATATATATATATATGTGGACCAAAGATAATCGCTCGGCCTGGTCCACTCCGCAGCGCTGGGCCATGGGCTCCTGCTGGTACCTACCAACGTCATCGTGCAGAGGTACTTCCTCAAGCGCCGAGCTGTGGCCGTCGGGGTGGCCGCCGCCGGGAGGAGCCTGGGACCCACGGCCTTCGGACCCATGCACCGTCAGATGATCGAGGCGTTCGGCTGGCGAGGGGGCATGATGCTCCTGGCCGGCATTGTCCTCCAGGGGCTACCCTTCGCCGCGCTCATGCGCCCCCTGGCGAGTGGAGAGTCGCGTTGCTATGACCACGTGGATGCCAAGAAATGCGATAATGACGTTATTAAAGTCACCGAAGACATGGAATTGACATCCTTGAGGGAACCACCGCGTCTGCGACATGCGGACAAAGACGGGGATAATTTTATGGAGTCCGAGCGCGTCAGTTGTTCCAAGATTGAAGGAGAAAAACAGCCGAGACGCATCGGCGGTCGGTTCTGGGATTCCGTTAAGACGTCTTTCCATGTGTCGTTGGTGCGACAGCCGCTGTTTATTTTCTTCATCCTGGGTCAGTCCTTCGTCATGGCGGGGGAAATCGCCATGTTTACCTTCACTGTGGCCCGCGGGATACACCAAGGCGTCAGTCGGGTGGACGCCTCCTTCTTCCTCACCAGTCTCGGGGCGTCTGCCGTCATTGGCAGGATCGCCGCAGGGGTTATCTCCTCAAGGTCATGCGTCAGACGTCTGCCCTTCTACGCGACAGTCTCCGCGTTAGGGGGCGTCATCATCTGCTTGTCCACCTTTGTCGACAGAAACCTCGTCAGTCACATCATTGTGAACGTCTTGTACGGTCTGACGGGAGGTATGGATGTTTTGTTGTTTTCAGTTTCGCACATCTTGTTAAAACGCACATGGAAAAAGTGCATTTAACAACATGCCCTTTGTTACACATACGTATTTATATTCATGTAAACTCAAGGACGTAAATACATCATTTGTCTTAAACTACTCTGATTTTTCACATTAGAAAAGTGGTATGAGCAACTTTAATTACGTTGGGTAATTACTTCTGGTTATCTTCAGGTGCCAACGAGACGCTTTACCTGGTGGTAGCAGGCGATTTGTTTGGCGTCGACCGCCTACCAGGCTGTCTGGGCTGGGGTATCGGGTTACAGGGTCTACTCACCTTTTTCTACGTCATCCTTGTCGGTAAACAACAAACACCTTTCTATTTATGTCACATACGAGACACGAAGGTGTGACTTTAATTAATGAAAGCTAATGAAGTTAATTTAACTTTAATTTCCTCCTTTTTTTAACGTCTTTTAATTCATTGATTCTTTTTAGTATGATTATGATTATCAGTTATTCCAATCCAGAAGGCACGAATTGCTTCGTTAACACGAGTGACCTCTTCAGATATCGAGATGCAAAGTAAACAATTAACAAGTTAATTGAAATAGATGTTTGTATATGGGACTTTCTTCAAGTTTTATTTGTTTATTTCAGTGTCAGTGTCGCATTGAAAACTTGTAAACCTTGTCATATTCATAAATTATATGTATTTTCCCTCCAAATCTCGGACAAAGCTTATACACGGCTCGTTCAGACAATAATATGCAAACGTTTACCTAAAAAGTAAATCTTTGTCACGAATGATGTGTTATCTAAAAAGAAATAGAAAGGTTCCCGAAAACGACCAAAATACCTCACATATGTGTTTTCCATTTTTTCGCTAAGTGACGCTAAATGTCCCCAATGAAGTCGTTTAAGTATTTTAAACGTTAAGATTTATTACGCCTGATGTCACTTAAAGGGAACCGCCAGCCTGGCCTCTAACGCTGTTTTACCGATTCCTATAATACCCAATTATCTATCCTCCAAATTATAGAATTTTTCGTTCTATCTGTAGCTTACAATAAAATTTAAAAGTGATCGCCAGGCACAATTTCGCCGCCTACCCAGGCGGCAGCCCTTTTTGGAGGCGTGTCCGGGATTGACCAATCAGGAGGCGATACGCTAATTTATTAAAACCGGAAATTACGCCTATTGTGTGAGCAAAACAAGAGCGCGTGATAATCGCTAATATAAATAGCTGCGATTCTAACTCCAATCATGGCATCGTCGCAAGACGTACATCAATTTGTTTGGATGGTACTTTTCCATGAAACGCTAAGATCTTGAGCTACTGCGCGACTTGGAACTGCCGCTGTTCATCTGTAAATCGCGGTCCTGATCCCTGATCTATGAATAGTCACAATATGCGTCACTGCTCCCGGCAAAATGGCGCTCTGCTTGACATTGCTGGGGGCGGGTTGCCTTAATTTTTTTCTCCTTACTAGTCGGCCGAAACGAAGCGTTAACACTCGCCAATTGAATATTAAGATGTAAACTTTTGGTGCAGATCGCGATTAAATGCGGTTGGACACCCGCTTTAAAGAGAAACAGATTTTTCAAAAAGAGTTCATGCAATCGCAACGTAGCACCTGGGATATTTTATAATAAGCGTAAAATTTCTTTCGTGATATTCTCATATCATGATTTATATCGGGATATTGTATATTTCCCTCTGTTATCAACCAACTCTGCTATATGGCTCTGAAAGGGGGGCACGCAGCTCCACCTAGCGAATGGTTGGTTGGTTGTATATTCAGGACACTATAATCACTTTTGGTCAGATATCAACTCAATGGGAGAAGGAAGGGAGAGTGGAGCCATGTCCCCGGGGTGACCCTCTACTCTTTGCGAACAAGGACATGGGATCTTTTTCCTGCAACACAGACATGGCCACAGCGGGGCTCGAACCAGCGATCCACGTGCCGTTAGTTCTATTTCTTTCAGGAGTGCTCATGGTATTATATATAACACGACATTTCTTTCTTGTAGGGATTCTCTATGACGTCACGCTAGACTACAGGACGCCCTTCCTAGCGGCCGGAAGTGTGCAGATGGCGGGCGGGTTGGTGCTGGCCTGTATTGCTCTCGTTCGCCGCCAGGGGGTCAGCGATATCACGGAAAAGCCGAAAACAATCTCCGAGAGGGAGGTGTAAACATACCAACTGCCCTGGGACCAAGTGGAACTGTTGTGATACATGCTCCACGGCATAAAGCCCTATTGGCCATTTATTACGAATATTTTTATACGCACATTTTGCACACAGTGTAGACTTATGAGTATATATGGGCTTCCAAAATCTTTTAAGTGTTATTAGCCATTAACATCCCAGCACTTTTGGGCATTCCAATATAGGAACCGTCGAAGTTGATGTTGCAATGACCGGAGTGTTTGGGAGGACATTGGGCTCCGGCGGATTGGTTTGGGGGGGTGGGGGGGGGGGTTCATTCCCCGTGGCAATATGACGACAGAAGCGCCTCCTACGGGTGATCGCGTTAAAAGTGACAGCGAGAATTTAGAAGATTTTGAGACCTTTAGAAGTGTCCCAGTCATGTCAATCTTGTGCTGCAAGAATTTGTCTTATTCTCCATGCATGAAGGGAAGTGAGCGGACTTGAATTTCCATGCTGGAATGATATTTGTCGCACACTGGGACGCTTGCATGCGCAAATCGTGAAGACCTCATGAACTTGGATAGTTGCCCTTTGATACCATACCAGACAGACTCGGAATGTCGTTGCATAGCGCTGGACAGCGTTCAAAATACAGCGAAGCGGGAAGAAATAAGAAGGCAGAAACCAGTTTATATGCAATGTTATTTTATAAAAAGTATCATAGTACACTTTGCGGTCGCGTAACTAAATAATAAGTTTTTTGTGACACACTTCAGACACCTGTACATATGTGGAGGTAACCCCCGCGCAGATCACGGTGAGACACTGAAGACACCGGTACATATGTGGAGGTAACGCCAAAGCTGACCTCGGTGACACTTCAAAGACACCTGTACATATGTGGAAGTAACCCTAGCGCGGACCTCGGTGACACTTAAAGATACCTGTACATATGTGGAGGTAACCTTAACGCTAACCTCGGTGACACACTTAAGATACTGGTACATATGTGGAGGTTACCCCAACTTTGATCTCGGTGACACGCTTAAGACACCTGTACATATGAGGAGGTAACCCCAACGCTGACCTTGGTGACACACTGAAGACACCTGTACATATGAGGAGGTAACCCCAAACGCTGACCTTGGTGACACACTTAAGACCCCTGTACATATGTGGATGTAACCCCTTCGCCACCCTCGGTCAGACGAGGATGACGTCAATACTCTTTGCTGCATGAACAGAATCATGGCACACGCTTCGGCCAGTCATAGTTACATATTCATATTAAACTGCACTATAATGCGATAAATTAGGCTGGGAATCACCATGCAAGGCGGAAGCCAACGTCTTCCTTTGTCTGTATGCTTCCCTTGCCAGAGCACCAAATCAACTTGTGGGAGCTATACAGTTAAACTGACCAAAACTTCGTCCGATGAATGCTTGAAAATTAAAGTAAAGCTCTGAAGCATGATTCGGAGACGGAACAAATGTAGAACTGAAAAGGTATCAGATTCGTGGTGATATACCAGCAACGTAATGATTCGTATGTCTTCACTCAACAAAAGTCAGCGCTCAGTTTCTCACTGAGTAGAACAATACAACACGCTACAACTGTACGTGATGCCTTTCAGAAGGCACCGTTCTCGCCGCCAATACATAGAGGTAACGGTTTCCAGCGGCGCTACTCACCGTTGCCACCGTTGCCTGGCAACAGTCAGGCGTGGAAAGAAAACTACATCAGTGACCTATATAAACACGTGACCGGAACCAAGCAGCCCATCCAAACACTCCTTTCAAAAGATACGGTCAGTTACCAAGTTTGCACATATAAGATAGATATAGATATATATATGAAACCAGACGTAATGTTTGGTCATCCCTCGACGTTTAAGAGGCATGGTTTCAAAATCACAGCTAGCATTTTCTACTATGATCCATTTCGTCCAAGTGCCACTTGGTTTGCTGGCGTTGCGGTCAACCACTGTTACGACCGGTCGCTAGAACCGCGACATTCAAGTAGAGAAACTCGCCCTGTCATAGATATATATATTATAAATATATATAGGATATATGTAGTACATATATCGCAGATGGGCTTCATACAATGCTGCTGACATGTACTAACCAGCAAGTCGCTACCAAGGCGGAGAGTCAGGGGTCGGTTACCTACTGGTGATATGAAGGCTGGGGGGAGGGGCGGGGAACGCGGGGGCTCCGATCATATTGGTTGGTTGGTGGGAGAAGACCGCTTAAGCCAACGAAGCTCATATCGCGCAGAGAAGAGCCATTCACTTCCCCAGGAGTAACCCCTTACTCTTTGCGAAGGAGAGCTTTAACCTGCATGAAAAGTGACAGTAGGCATTCGTATAGCGGGGCGCGAACCCCTAACAGCCCGGCACGATGGCAGAGAGCCGCGCGCTATACACCAGACCATTGGGGTGGCTCCCTGCGGGGCGCGAACCCCTAACATCCCGGCACGATGGCAGAGAGCCGAGCGCTATACACCAGACCATTGGGGTGGCTCCCTGCGGGGCGCGAACCCCTAACATCCCGGCACGATGGCAGAGAGCCGAGCGCTATACACCAGACCATTGGGGTGGCTCCCTGCGGGGCGCGAACCCCTAACATCCCGGCACGATGGCAGAGAGCTCGCTCGACAAAGCCGAGCGCTATACACCAGACCATTGGGGTGGCTCCCTGCGGGGCGCGAATCCCCGAACACCGCCGTGATGACTGGCCTGGCAGAGAGCTCGCTCAACAAAGCCAAGCACTAACCACCAGACCATTGGAGTGGCCCATGCCACCGAACCAACTCAGGAAGCTCATAATCACCAAGCCACATAATTACAACATCAGGTATCGATCTTGATACGGTAGCCGTGGTAACAATAATCATTTCAACACTTTTCTTTTTTACCGGCATTTAAGTTAATACTAAACATGTGAACAGGGATGCTTTGATAATTGGTAACGGCATTAACCTGCAGTCAAATGAAAGTCAAGATTCTCAAAACTATTAGCTTACACACAATATATTTGTTTTATCCTCACTAGCAAATCAGGTTTTGCAACTTTGTATTCTGTTTATTGGTTGTGCTGCAAAACGACCTTGCTTTGACCTTGACGGACGCCATCTAGGCTGCACACATGTAGCGGGATTCCTCGGCCACAGGACTCTTAATCTTCGCTCGCGTATCACTTAATGACAAGAACCCCAGTGGCATAACAACCCAAGACCAAGAACTGGTCCACGAGGAACTCACGGACATTGTGCTGAGATCAGGATCAACATTCTACGACACTGGAACCTAGTTGGAGATTCAGGCATACTAGATTGAGGACTATCTGTCCAGTCGGTCAGTCCTAGCGATGGCGGACCGAGCTTCATGGACTCTCAGGAGCTTCTCTGATCTGGTCTCTGCTCTGTCCCACGTCAAGCCCTGGTCTACCATGGCGTTACATCGGGATCTATTCCAGATCCACCCAAGGCCAAGACCGGCACCTCGGGGACAGGGATTCCGGATCTAGCCGAGGTTACTTTAACTTCTGCGCTAGGTTAATATCTGACCTGCGCTAGGTTAGGTTGGGATCGGATATTCGTTATGCCGGAGTTACCCTAAACGGAGCCGATCCCCGACCGATTACCGGAACACTACAGTCGTCCGGACCATTCCAACTCGCCAGATCATACAGGCTTCCGGATCAATCTCTACAGTTATCGTTCTATGCCCCTTAAGCGTCCAGGAATACTACAGCCCTTCGGGTCATCCCAGCGTTCTGGATCCCTACAGCTGCCCGGATCACCCCAGCTTTCTGGATCCCTACAGCTGCCCGGATCACCCCAGCGTTCCGGATCACCCCAGCGCGCCCTGGCTGTGCGGGCGTCCTTACTTCAGCAAGGACTGGGAGGCCATGAGCAGCATGCGCACGTTGCGGACGAGCTTGTCGTTGGGGGAGGCTTGGATGAAGGCGGCCAGCTTCTGGCAGAGCTGGCCCAGGACGGCGGGCATGTGCTCCCGACTCACCGGGTTGGCGTCGTCCAGGTTCAACACGGCGTCCTGCAGGTATCTGGAAACAGCCGCACACACACACATATAAATATTATAGATATAGATAGTTTATTGGTAACTTCAGGCACCAGGCCCATCGTACAAATACAGAACACAATAAATAACATGCAAACGACTAGAACAAACCTTGTTAATTAGAAAAAACTGGGCTAAACGTTTTTTCAGATATAGTGAACGCTTTTTGCATAACACGGTTTTTCTTCAGATGTCATAATACAAAAAAAAACACTTGATATGCTTTATGGTTAAGTATCTTGTAGGAAAGTAAGATTGCCATACAACGGGCATTTCATTAAAATATGGAACTCGTCAAGAGAGAACGTATTTTCACGTCCTAGGCAATATTTACAAAATTAATTCCCGCCCCCCCCCCCCCCCTGCAGTAGGAACTAGTCCATGGTACCCTACACCTAAATCTGGCTAAGATCTGCCGTAGTCTCAAGTCCCCAAGAAGACACAAGTATGGTTCTCGTATAAGTAACCTTCTTATACTCTTTATACTTCATAAATATTATATATATATGTATACAGCCACTCGTCAGTGGTTCAGCAAGGAATTTTGGAGCTCAACGCCACTTTTGTACACACATTCAAGAGGTAAACTGGTTCACGGAATCTCTCCCGGAAAGATGAACGATGATTGAATGGATGAAGCATACCCCACATGAGGTGCCCGGCCCCAGACTGAATGGATGAAGCATACCCCACATGAGGTGCCCGGCCCCAGACTGAATGGATGAAGCATACCCCACATGAGGTGCCCGGCCCCAGACTGAATGGATGAAGCATACCCCACATGAGGTGCCCGGCCCCAGACTGAATGGATGAAGCATACCCCACATGAGGTGCCCGGCCCCAGACTGAATGGATGAAGCATACCCCACATGAGGTGCCCGGCCCCAAACTGAATGGATGAAGCATACCCCACATGAGGTGCCCGGCCCCAGACTGAATGGATGAAGCATACCCCACATGACGTGCCCGGCCCCAGACTGAATGGATGAAGCATACCCCACATGAGGTGCCCGGCCCCAGATTGAATGGATGAAGCATACCCCACATGACGTGCCCGGCCCCAGACTGAATGGATGAAGCATACCCCACATGAGATGCCCGGCCCCAGACTGTATGGATGAAGCATACCCCACATGAGGTGCCCGGCCCCAGACTGAATGGATGAAGCATACCCCACATGAGGTGCCCGGCCCCAGACTGAATGGATGAAGCATACCCCACATGAGGTGCCCGGCCCCAGACTGAATGGATGAAGCATACCCCACATGAGGTGCCCGGCCCCAAACTGAATGGATGAAGCATACCCCACATGAGGTGCCCGGCCCCAGACTGAATGGATGAAGCATACCCCACATGAGGTGCCCGGCCCCAGACTGAATGGATGAAGCATACCCCACATGAGGTGCCCGGCCCCAGACTGAATGGATGAAGCATACCCCACATGAGGTGCCCGGCCCCAGATTGAATGGATGAAGCATACCCCACATGAGGTGCCCGGCCCCAGACTGTATGGATGAAGCATACCCCACATGACGTGCCCGGCCCCAGACTGAATGGATGAAGCATACCCCACATGAGGTGCCCGGCCCCAGATTGAATGGATGAAGCATACCCCACATGTCGTGCCCGGCCCCAGATTGAATGGATGGAGCATACCCCACATGTCGTGCCCGGCCCCAGATTGAATGGATGAAGCATACCCCACATGAGGTGCCCGGCCCCAGACTGAATGGATGAAGCATACCCCACATGAGGTGCCCGGCCCCAGATTGAATGGATGAAGCATACCCCACATGAGGTGCCGGCCCCAGACTGAATGGATGAAGCATACACCACATGAGGTGCTCGGCCCCAGATTGAATGAATGAAGCATACTCCACATGAGGTGCCCGGCCCCAGATTGAATGGATGAAGCATACCCCACATGAGGTGCCCGGCCCCAGACTGAATGGATGAAGCATACCCCACATGAGGTGCCCGGCCCCAGACTGAATGGATGAAGCATACCCCACATGAGGTGCCCGGCCCCAGACTGAATGGATGAAGCATACCCCACATGAGGTGCCCGGCCCCAGACTGAATGGATGAAGCATACCCCACATGAGGTGCCCGGCCCCAGACTGAATGGATGAAGCATACCCCACATGAGGTGCCCGGCCCCAGATTGAATGGATGAAGCATACCCCACATGAGGTGCCGGCCCCAGACTGAATGGATGAAGCATACACCACATGAGGTGCTCGGCCCCAGATTGAATGAATGAAGCATACTCCACATGAGGTGCCCGGCCCCAGATTGAATGGATGAAGCATACCCCACATGAGGTGCCCGGCCCCAGACTGAATGGATGAAGCATACCCCACATGAGGTGCCCGGCCCCAGACTGAATGGATGAAGCATACCCCACATGAGGTGCCCGGCCCCAGACTGAATGGATGAAGCATACCCCACATGAGGTGCCCGGCCCCAGATTGAATGGATGAAGCATACCCCACATGAGGTGCCGGCCCCAGACTGAATGGATGAAGCATACACCACATGAGGTGCTCGGCCCCAGATTGAATGAATGAAGCATACTCCACATGAGGTGCCCGGCCCCAGATTGAATGGATGAAGCATACCCCACATGAGGTGCCCGGCCCCAGACTGAATGGATGAAGCATACCCCACATGAGGTGCCCGGCCCCAGACTGAATGGATGAAGCATACCCCACATGAGGTGCCCGGCCCCAGACTGAATGGATGAAGCATACCCCACATGAGGTGCCCGGCCCCAGACTGAATGGATGAAGCATACCCCACATGAGGTGCCCGGCCCCAGACTGAATGGATGAAGCATACCCCACATGAGGTGCCCGGCCCCAGATTGAATGGATGAAGCATACCCCACATGAGGTGCCGGCCCCAGACTGAATGGATGAAGCATACACCACATGAGGTGCTCGGCCCCAGATTGAATGAATGAAGCATACTCCACATGAGGTGCCCGGCCCCAGATTGAATGGATGAAGCATACCCCACATGAGGTGCCCGGCCCCAGACTGAATGGATGAAGCATACCCCACATGAGGTGCCCGGCCCCAGACTGAATGGATGAAGCATACCCCACATGAGGTGCCCGGCCCCAGACTGAATGGATGAAGCATACCCCACATGAAGTGCCCGGCCCCAGACTGAATGGATGAAGCATACCCCACATGAGGTGCCCGGCCCCAGATTCAAACCCACGACCTATTGATCTGCGGACTAGTGCGCTAACTACTACACCAGGGAGGCCCCCAGGACCTATTGATCTGCGGTCTAATGCGCCAACCACTACACCAGGGAGGCCCCCAGGACCCATTGATCTGTGGTCTAGTGCGCTAACTACACCAGGGAGGCCCCCAGGACCTATTGATCTGCGGTCTAGTGCGCCAACCACTACACCAGGGAGGCCCCCAGGACCCATTGATGTGCGGAATAGCGCGCTAACCACTACACCAGGGAGGCCCCCAGGACCCATTGATCTGCCGACTAGTGCGTTAACCACTACACCTGGGAGGCCCCCAGGACCTATTGATCTTGAGTTCTCGGGGACCTAATGGTGCAGTAACACTGGGACTTACTTGAGCTTGAGTTCTCGGGGACCTAATGGTGCAGTAACACTGGGACTTACTTAAGCTTGAGTTCTCGGGGACCTAATGGTGCAGTAACACTGGGACTTACTTAAGCTTGAGTTCTCGGGGACCTAATGGTGCAGTAACACTGGGACTTACTTGAGCTTGAGTTCGAGGTTCTCGGAGAGGTCTGCAGACAGCTGCTGGATGAGGCTGAGTAAGACTGGCTGCTGCAGCGGACACGGCGACTGGTTGAACACCTGCGACGGGTTGACGGTCTCACAGACGAACAACACCAGACTGAGGTCTGCGGCCGACAGCGCCTAGAAGGGGGGGGGGGGGCAGACACACACCACTCATTACACATCTACAGTAGAACCTCGCTGCCACCAGCCACACTGGCAGATAAAGAACACATCGCCTATGTCAGTATTTAAACAAATTATATAGCATTCCATGGAAGAAAAGATACCCTGAAAAAATAAATAAATAACAATTTAAGGCCATGATAGTGAGTATAGGATTATTTCTTTTGAGCCTATACAAATTACTTTTGAGAATGTTTTGTTACCCACTGTTTGTTTATTCAGTGCCACTGTCACGTGATGCATGCCGCTTTTTTACAGACCATAAAATATATACAACCCTTACCCCTCCCTCCCTCCACTCCCTCCCCCCGGGACCGCTCCCCCCCCCCCCCTTGGTACCTGTTGGAAGGCCGAGTTGAGTTGGCCCTGCCTGAGGAGCTGCAGCACGTGGTTGCGCTGCTGCGCGGGGTCCGCAGGCGCGGGCGGCACGGGGACCGGCGTGACGGCGCCGGACCGCATGGCCGACAGCAGCTGGTCGCTCAGGTTGGCCTGCTGATCCTGGATGGCCGTCGTCACCTCCTCCTGGAGCATCTGGCGCACCTGCCCCAGCAGCTGCTCCTGAAGGCTGTGGGGGGGGGGGGGACACACGGTTGGTTGGTTTTATATTCAGGACGTTTTAACCACTTTTGGTCATATCGCGTCAACGGGAGAAAGAAAGGGAGAGTGAAGCCATGTCTCCGGGGGTAACCCCCTACTCTTTGCGAAGAAAGACATGGGATCTGTATCATGCGACCACACAGACATGACCACAGCAGGGCTCGAACCATCGATCCACGCGCCGTTAGGCTCTCAGGTGGCTAGAGTACTCAAGGCGAGCGCTCTAACCCACTGAGCTATCGGGCCGGCTCCGGAAGGACACAAGGAGGAGGTTGGTTAATGACAAGTGTATAGGGGATATGGGGACGTTAAGCTGTAGCAGCGCCTTATGCATGCGAGTTTCAGCATAGCTCACATATTACTCACGCCTACTATTTACTACAAGAGTCCATTTCGTGGGCACTAACATAGAAGATGAACCAGGCCACGGCAAGAATAAGAACGACTATCTGGGGTCCATAAAGCGCCTGCTAGATGTTTCAGAAAGAGAGGAGCCATGTCCCCTTGGAGTAGCCCCCTACTCTTCGCGGAGAAAGACCTGGGATGTCTAACTTGCAAAACAAAAAGGCGCAGCTAGGATTTGAACCACGTACCGGCCGCTTGGGCTGGCCCAGCAGAGCACACTGGACCACACACCGGCCGCTTGGGCTGGCCCAGCAGAGCACACTGGACCCCGCACCGGCCGCTTGGGCTGGCCCAGCAGAGCACACTGGACCACGCACCGGTCGCTTGGGCTGGCCTAGCAGAGCACACTGGACCACACACCGGCCGCTTGGGCTGGCCCAGCAGAGCACACTGGACCACACACCGGCCGCTAGGGCTGGCCCAGCAGAGCACACTGAACCCCACACCGGCCGCTTGGACTGGCCCAGCAGAGCACACTGGACCACACACCGGCCGCTAGGGCTGGCCCAGCAGAGCACACTGGACCACACACCGGCCGCTTGGGCTGGCCTAGCAGAGCACACTGGACCACACACCGGCCGCTTGGGCTGGCCCAGCAGAGCACACTGAACCCCACACCGGCCGCTTGGACTGGCCCAGCAGAGCACACTGGACCACACACCGGCCGCTAGGGCTGGCCCAGCAGAGCACACTGGACCACACACCGGCCGCTTGGGCTGGCCTAGCAGAGCACACTGGACCACACACCGGCCGCTTGGGCTGGCCCAGTGGATCACACTGGACCACACACCGGCCGCTTGGGCTGGCCCAGCAGAGCACACTGGACCACACACCGGCCGCTTGGGCTGGCCCAGCAGAGCACACTGGACCACACACCGGCCGCTTGGGCTGGCCTAGCAGAGCACACTGGACCACACACCGGCCGCTTGGGCTGGCCCAGTGGAATGGAATGTTGGTGTTTTAGGCCACTTTTGTGCACATACAGGCTAAATTGGGCCAAGGAACCTCCCGAGACGATGAAGGATGAAGGAATGAAACATGCCCCAGATTAGGTGCCCGAGCCCGGATTCGAACCCAGGACCTATTGATCTGCGGTCTAGTGCGCTAACCACTACACCAGGGAGGCCCCCCGGCTGGCCCAGTGGATCACACTGGACCACACACCGGCCGCTTGGGCTGGCCCAGCAGAGCACACTGGACCACACACCGGCCGCTAGGGCTGGCCCAGCAGAGCACACTGGACCCCGCACCGGCCGCTTGGGCTGGCCTAGCAGAGCACACTGGACCACAGACCGGCCGCTAGGGCTGGCCCAGCAGAGCACACTGGACCACACACCGGCCGCTTGGGCTGGCCTAGCTGACCACACTGGACCACACACCCGCCGCTTGGGCTGCCCCAGCAGAGCACACTGGACCACACACCGGCCGCTTGGGCTGGCCCAGCAGAGCACACTGGACCACACACCGGCCGCTTGGGCTGGCCTAGCTGAGCACACTGGACCCCGCACCGGCCGCTAGGGCTGGCCCAGCAGAGCACACTGGACCACACACCGGCCGCTTGGGCTGGCCTAGCTGAGCACACTGGACCCCGCACCGGCCGCTTGGGCTGGCCCAGCAGAGCAAACTGGACCACACACCGGCCGCTTGGGCTGGCCCAGCAGAGCACACTGGACCACACACCGGCCGCTAGGGCTGACCCAGCAGAGCACACTGGACCACACACCGGCCGCTTGGGCTGACCCAGCAGAGCACACTGGACCACACACCGGCCGCTTGGGCTGGCCCAGTGGATCACACTTAACCACACACCGGCCCCTTGGGCTGGCCTAGCAGAGCACACTGGACCACACACCGGCCGCTTGGGCTGGCCCAGCAGAGCACACTGGACCCCGCACCGGCCGCTTGGGCTGGCCTAGCAGAGCACACTGGACCACACAACGGCCGCTAGGGCTGGCCCAGCAGAGCACACTGGACCACACACCGGCCGCTTGGGCTGGCCTAGCTGACCACACTGGACCACACACCCGCCGCTTGGGCTGCCCCAGCAGAGCACACTGGACCACACACCGGCCGCTTGGGCTGGCCCAGCAGAGCACACTGGACCACACACCGGCCGCTTGGGCTGGCCTAGCTGAGCACACTGGACCCCGCACCGGCCGCTAGGGCTGGCCCAGCAGAGCACACTGGACCACACACCGGCCGCTTGGGCTGGCCTAGCTGAGCACACTGGACCCCGCACCGGCCGCTTGGGCTGGCCCAGCAGAGCAAACTGGACCACACACCGGCCGCTTGGGCTGGCCCAGCAGAGCACACTGGACCACACACCGGCCGCTAGGGCTGACCCAGCAGAGCACACTGGACCACACACCGGCCGCTTGGGCTGACCCAGCAGAGCACACTGGACCACACACCGGCCGCTTGGGCTGGCCCAGCAGAGCACACTGGACCACACACCGGCCGCTTGGGCTGGCCCAGCAGAGCACACTGGACCACACACCGGCCGCTTGGGCTGGCCCAGCAGAGCACACTGGACCACACACCGGCCGCTTGGGCTGGCCCAGCAGAGCACACTGGACCACACACCGGCCGCTTGGGCTGACCCAGCAGAGCACACTGGACCACACACCGGCCGCTTGGGCTGACCCAGCAGAGCACACTGGACCACACACCGGCCGCTTGGGCTGGCCCAGCAGAGCACACTGGACCACACACCGGCCGCTTGGGCTGGCCCAGCAGAGCCCACTGGACCACACACCGGCCCCTTGGGCTGGCCCAGCAGAGCACACTGGACCACACACCGGCCGCTTGGGCTGACCCAGCAGAGCACACTGGACCACACACCGGCCGCTTGGGCTGACCCAGCAGAGCACACTGGACCACACACCGGCCGCTTGGGCTGACCCAGCAGAGCACACTGGACCACACACCGGCCGCTTGGGCTGGCCCAGCAGAGCACACTGGACCACACACCGGCCGCTTGGGCTGGCCCAGCAGAGCACACTGGACCACACACCGGCCGCTTGGACTGGCCCAGCAAAGCATACTGGACCACACACCGGCCGCTTGGGCTGGCCCAGCAGAGCACACTGGACCACACACCGGCCGCTTGGGCTGGCCCAGCAGAGCACACTGGACCACACACCGGCCGCTTGGACTGGCCCAGCAGAGCATACTGGACCACACACCGGCCGCTTGGGCTGGCCCAGCAGAGCACACTGGACCACACACCGGCCGCTAGGGCTGGCCCAGCAGAGCACACTGGACCACACACCGGCCGCTTGGGCTGGCCCAGCAGAGCACACTGGACCACACACCGGCCGCTTGGGCTGGCCCAGCAGAGCACACTGGACCACACACCGGCCCCTTGGGCTGGCCCAGCAGAGCACACTGGACCACACACCGGCCGCTTGGGCTGGCCCAGCAGAGCATACTCGACCACACACCGGCCGCTAGGGCTGGCCCAGCAGAGCACACTGGACCACACACCGGCCCCTTGGGCTGGCCCAGCAGAGCATACTCGACCACACACCGGCCGCTTGGGCTGGCCCAGCAGAGCACACTGGACCACACACCGGCCCCTTGGGCTGGCCCAGCAGAGCACACTGGACCACACACCGGCCCCTTGGGCTGGCCCAGCAGAGCACACTGAACCACACACCGGCCGCTTGGGCTGGCCCAGCAGAGCACACTGGACCACACACCGGCCGCTTCGGCTGGCCCAGTAGAGCACACTGGACCACACACCGGCCGCTTGGGCTGGCCCAGCAGAGCACACTGGACCACACACCGGCCGCTTGGGCTGGCCCAGCAGAGCATACTCGACCACACACCGGCCGCTAGGGCTGGCCCAGCAGAGCACACTGGACCACACACCGGCCCCTTGGGCTGGCCCAGCAGAGCATACTCGACCACACACCGGCCGCTTGGGCTGGCCCAGCAGAGCACACTGGACCACACACCGGCCCCTTGGGCTGGCCCAGCAGAGCACACTGGACCACACACCGGCCCCTTGGGCTGGCCCAGCAGAGCACACTGGACCACACACCGGCCGCTTGGGCTGGCCCAGCAGAGCACACTGGACCACACACCGGCCGCTTCGGCTGGCCCAGCAGAGCATACTCGACCACACACCGGCCGCTTGGGCTGGCCCAGCAGAGCACACTGGACCCCGCACCGGCTGCTTGGGCTGGCCCAGCAGAGCACACTGGACCACACACCGGCCGCTAGGGCTGGCCCAGCAGAGCACACTGGACCACACACCGGCCGCTTGGGCTGGCCCAGTAGAGCACACTGGACCACACACCGGCCGCTTGGGCTGGCCCAGCAGAGCACACTGGACCACACACCGGCCGCTTGGGCTGGCCCAGCAGAGCACACTGGACCCCGCACCGGCCGCTTGGGCTGGCCCAGCAGAGCACACTGGACCACACACCGGCCGCTTGGGCTGGCCCAGCAGAGCATCTTCGACAATAGCCGACAGCCTACCTGCTCGGTGACCGGGGGTGACACCCCCCCCCCCCTCCAGTCCGCTGACGCCTACCTGCCCCCCCCCCCCCCCCCTCAAGTCCATTGACGCCTACCTGCCCACCCTACCTGTTCCCTGCCGCCTACCTGCCCCCCCCCCTCTCCAGTCCGCTGACGTCTAAATGGTCCCACCCCCCACCAGTCCCCTGACGCCTACCTGCCCCACCCTCCTCCAGTCCGCTGACGCCTACTTGGTCCCCCCTCCCTCCAGTCCACTGACGCCTACCTGCCCCCCCACCCCACCCAGTCCCCAGACGCCTACCTGCCCCGCCCTCCTCCAGTCCGCTGACGCCTACTTGGTCCCCCCTCCCTCCAGTCCACTGACGCCTACCTGCCCCCTCCAGTCCCCTGACGCCTACCTGGTCCCCCACTCTAGTCTGCTGACGCCTACCTGCCCCCCCCACCAGTCCCCTGACGCCTACCTGCCCCCCCACCCCACCCAGTCCCCTGACGCCTACCTGCCCCGCCCTCCTCCAGTCCGCTGACCCCTACTTGGTCCCCCCTACCTCCAGCCCACTGACGCCTACCTGCCCCTTCCAGTCCGCTGACGCCTACCTGGTCCCCCACTCTAGTCTGCTGACGCCTACCTGCCACCCCACCAGTCCCCTGACGCCTACCTGCCCCGCCCTCATCCAATCCACTGACGCCTACCTGCCCCCCCCCCCAGTCCCCTGACGCCTACCTGCCCCCCCTCCCCCCTCCAGTCCCCACGACGCCTACCTAGTCATGGACTGCAGTACGGAGCTCTCCATGTGCGCGACGCTGGCCTGGACGAGCGTCACGTGACTCTGGAGCTGGTCCTCCCGCTGGGTGAAGGACTCGACGAGCGCCTGGAGCTGGTGGATGAGCGGGTCACGTGACTCCTCCTGCCGCCGCCGCACCAATTCCATGTGGCTGTCCAGCTGCTGCAGGTCTGAAACACAGAGGTGCGGGACGTCACAAACACCAGATATACGTGACGTCATAAACACTCATATATGACGTCAGAAACACTCATACGTGACGTCAGAAACACCCGAGATAGATGACGTCAGAGACAGATACGGAACATAAAAAACACTCGAGATACGGGACGTCACACATACTGAGATACGTGACGTCATACACACTGATACGTGACATCAGAAACAAAGATACATGACGTCAGAGATAGAGAAACGTGACGTCAAAAACGTGACGTCACAAACACTGATACGTGACGTCAAAAACGCAGATACGTGACGTCAGAAACACCGGAGATAGGTTATGTCACAAACACTGACACGTGACGTCACAAACACTGAGAGACGTGACATCACAAACACCGAGATACGTGACGTCACAAACCGAGATACGTGACGTCACAAACACTGATATTTGGCGTCCACGAACACCCGATACGTGCCCCGCCCCCCCCCCCTCTCACCTCTCCCACAGCCGCCACTACTCACAGTCCTGGGTGCCGGGCTTCCCTCCCTCCGCCCCTCCCCACAGCCCCGCCCCCCCCCCCATCCCCCTCCCTCCCTCCCTCACAGCCGCCACTACTCACAATCCTGGGTGCCGGGCCTCCCTCCCTAATCCTCAGTCCTGAGAGCCCCGGCGTCCCCTCCCCCATCCCTCTCACAGCCGCCACTACTCAGTCCTGGGGCCGGGCCTCCCTCCCTCCCTCCGCCCCTCCCACAGCCCCGCCCCCCCCCCTCCCCCGTCCTTCCTCCCTCTCACAGCCGCCACTACTCACATTCCTGGGTTCCGGACTTCCCTCCCTCCGCCCCTCCCACAGCCCCGCGCCCCCCCCCCCCCTCCCTCCCTCTCACAGCCGCCACTACTCACAGTCCTGGGTGCCGGGCCTCCCTCCCTCCGCCCCTCCCACAGCCCCCCCCCTCCCCCTCCCTCCCTCCCTCACAGCCGCCACTACTCAACACTCCTGGGTGCCGGGCCTCCCTCCCTCCGCCCCTCCCACAGCCCCGGCCCCCCCCCTCCCTCACAGCCGCCACTACTCAACACTCCTGGGTACCGGGCCTCCCTCCCTCCGCCCCTCCCACAGCCCCGGCCTCCCCCTCCCCCACCCCCCTTCCCTCTCCCGCCGCCACTACTCACATTCCTGGGTGCCTCGCTGGAAGGTCTGGTTGACTTGGTGGAAGACGCTCTGGCTGGCCCGGTCGAAGGCAGGTACCAGAATGTCGCGACAGGCGCCCTGCAGCGGCCCCTGGATGGCATTGCCCGTCGCCTGGCCCAGCGCCTCCACCGTTTGCTGGCGGGGTCAAAGGTCAAAGGTCAGAGGTTAAGGTCGATGACATTACCAGAGGTCAAGTTGATATTATCATAGGTTAAGGTTGGTATTGTCATGGTTTATATTACCAGAGGTCAAGATTGATATTATCAGGTCAGGGTGATATTTTCATAGGTCAAGGTTGATATTATCAGGTCAAGGTTGATATTTTCATAGGTCAAGGTTAGTAGTCATAGGTCAAGGTTGGTAGTCATAGGTCAAGGTTTGCATTATCATAGGTTAGGGTTGACATTATAGATTAAGGGTCGGAGCTTTACCTCGAATAACCAAAATAGTACAAAGACAGACAAAGAGCGCCACCTACCCGAGATCTGACTAGTTTGTTGATGTTCTCTCTGAGGAGTTGATCTGTAGCGGTCAGCTTGGTGGCCAGCTCTGTGTGCAGCTGTTCCTTCAACGGCTCTAGTAACCGAGTTACCACTGGAATAGATCATAAACATATTTATATATAACACATATACACACAATGTAACACACGCCACGGTGACATGGTCAGAGCAGATCAAGGGACAAAGCAACCGATCTTCTCGAGGAAGATCTATTTTTATCGAACAGCCCCAGAATAGATCACATACCGCTCAATAACTTGTCACGACCGACTGGCGGACCCCCCTTTTGACGCCCACAGTTCCAGCATAACTCAAGTATTGCACCCTTACTTGGCACGACAGACTGGCGGACCACCCTCTCGATGCCCACAGATCCAGCATAGCTCACGTATGGCTCACTTACTTGGCACGACCGACTGGCGGATCTCCTTCTTGACGGTCTGCTCGAGGCGGGAGGAGAGGGAGGAGTCGAGGGTCTTGGAGAGGGTGGTCACCAGGTGGTCGTGCTTCACGCGCTCCTGAGACTCACGCTCCCCCAACGCCTGCTGCAGTCTCTGGGCTGGACGGGGTCAAGGTCAACCGGGCAACACACAGGGACGAGGAGGGGGTCATGGTCAACTGGGCAACACAGACAAAGGGAGGGGGAGGGGTCAGAGTCAACTGGGCAACACAAGAGACAGGGATGAGAGGGGGGGAAGAGTCAAAGTCAACCGGGCAACACAGAAACAGGGACGCGGTTAAGGTCAACCGGGCAACAGCCAGTGACGGGGGGAAGAGGGGGTCAAGGTCAACTGGGCAACACAGACACAGGGAGGGGGAGGGGTCAAGGTCAACTGGGTCACACAGACACAGGAAGGAGAGGGGGAGAGAGTCAAGGTCAACCGGGCAACACAGACACAGGGAGGGGTCAAGGTTAACCGGGCAACACAGGCACAGGGACGGGGGAAAGGGGGTCAAGGTCAACTGGGCAACACAGACACAGGGAGGGGGTCAAGGTCACCTGGGCAACACAGACAGAGGGAGGGGGGGGGGGGAAGGGGGTCAAGGCCAACTGGGCAACACAGACACAGGGAGGGGGGAGAGGGGGTCAAGGTCACCTGGGCAACACAGACAGAGGGAGTGGGGGGGGAAAGGGGGTCAAGGCCAACCAGGCAACACAGACCCAGGGAGGGGGGGGGGGAAAGGGGGTCAAGGCCAACCAGGCAACACAGACCCAGGGAGGGGGGGGGGAAGGGGGTCAAGGCCAACCAGGCAACACAGACCCAGGGAGGGGGGAGAGGGGGTCAAGGTCACCTGGGCAACACAGACACAGGTAGGGGGGGGGGGGAGGGGGTCAAGGTCAACTGGGCGACACAGACACAGGGAAGGGGGTAGGGGTCAATACCGTCAAACCATAACCTGTTGAAACACATTATCCTCAATGAACAAAGTTGACTTTGAACTAAAATAGATAACATAGCACCGCAGCGTAACGTTCACGGTTACGGTTTAGCCTGCTTTGTACGTTTCTTTAGCGGCCTCAACTAATTGGGTTTTGGAATAGTGAATTTAAGATGTAAAAATCATGTCGCCACCGGGAATCGAACCCAGGACCGCGGGCAGGAAGCTCTGTATGTAGTAGAATCTCATGGTCATGGCCAAACTACAGGCTTCCTCACCATTCCATTACCATAGCCACTTACAGCCATCGTATACCCTTATACACGCTACACTATTCCAGCACCGTCGTTACAGCAAATCTCTATAACATATATATGATATACATTTGCTGTAACGACGGTGCTGATATAATACAGCAAACAAATAACATTTTTTATAACGGTTCTAACGTTATTGTAACAATTTTACAACGTTATAAAAACGTTGTGTTTTGCTGGGTAATAGCCACATAAGACTATTTGAGCGATGAAACAGCAGATGAAGAGGCTGCAGTCCGCGAGAGGGTGACACTCGAGACGTCCGTTACTAACGTGGCACCGAGACTGTAAAGGATACATTCGGTGTGCGAGTGCTCGCTGAGGGCGCCGACCAGCCGCGTGGACAGGGCAGACTCCAGGTTGAGGATGTGGGTCTGTAGCGTGCCCACCGAGTCCGTGGCGCTCTGCTGCTGACTTAACTCACACCGCAGCAGCTCAATCTCCCGCTGCTGCGACTGCAGCAAGGCCAGCATGGACTGCACGGAGGCCTGTAGCTGTAAGGGGGGTAGACGGGGTTTATACACTGCAGCAAGGCCAGCATGGACTGCACGGAGGCCTGTAGCTGTAAGGGGGGTAGACGGGGTTTATACACTGCAGCAAGGCCAGCATGGACTGCACGGAGGCCTGTAGCTGTAAGGAGGGTAGACGGGGTTTATACACTGCAGCAAGGCCAGCATGGACTGCACGGAGGCCTGTAGCTGTAAGGAGGGTAGACGGGGTTTATACACTGCAGCAAGGCCAGCATGGACTGCACGGAGGCCTGTAGCTGTAAGGGGGGTAGACGGGGTTTATACACTGCAGCAAGGCCAGCATGGACTGCACGGAGGCCTGTAGCTGTAAGGGGGGTAGACGGGGTTTATACACTGCAGCAAGGCCAGCATGGACTGCACGGAGGCCTGTAGCTGTAAGGGGGGTAGACGGGGTTTATACACTGCAGCAAGGCCAGCATGGACTGCACGGAGGCCTGTAGCTGTGTAAGGGGGGTAGACGGGGTTTATACACTGCAGCAAGGCCAGCATGGACTGCACGGAGGCCTGTAGCTGTAAGGGGGGTAGACGGGGTTTATACACAGCAGCAAGGCCAGCATGGACTGCACGGAGGCCTGTAGCTGTGTAAGGGGGGTAGACGGGGTTTATACACTGCAGCAAGGTCAGCATGGACTGCACGGAGGCCTGTAGCTGTGTAAGGGGGGTAGACGGGGTTTATACACTGCAGCAAAGTCAGCATGGACTGCACGGAGGCCTGTAGCTGTGTAAGGGGGGTAGACGGGGTTTATACACTGCAGCAAGGCCAGCATGGACTGCACGGAGGCCTGTAGCTGTAAGGGGGGTAGACGGGGTTTATACACAGCAGCAAGGCCAGCATGGACTGCACGGAGGCCTGTAGCTGTAAGGGGGGTAGACGGGGTTTATACACTGCAGCAAGGCCAGCATGGACTGCACGGAGGCCTGTAGCTGTAAGGGGGGTAGACGGGGTTTATACACTGCAGCAAGGTCAGCATGGACTGCACGGAGGCCTGTAGCTGTGTAAGGGGGGTAGACGGGGTTTATACACTGCAGCAAGGCCAGCATGGACTGCACGGAGGCCTGTAGCTGTAAGGGGGGTAGACGGGGTTTATACACTGCAGCAAGGCCAGCATGGACTGCACGGAGGCCTGTAGCTGTAAGGGGGGTAGACGGGGTTTATACACAGCAGCAAGGCCAGCATGGACTGCACGGAGGCCTGTAGCTGTAAGGGGGGTAGACGGGGTTTATACACTGCAGCAAGGCCAGCATGGACTGCACGGAGGCCTGTAGCTGTAAGGGGGGTAGACGGGGTTTATACACTGCAGCAAGGCCAGCATGGACTGCACGGAGGCCTGTAGCTGTAAGGGGGGTAGACGGGGTTTATACACTGCAGCAAGGCCAGCATGGACTGCACGGAGGCCTGTAGCTGTAAGGGGGGTAGACGGGGTTTATACACTGCAGCAAGGCCAGCATGGACTGCACGGAGGCCTGTAGCTGTAAGGGGGGTAGACGGGGTTTATACACTGCAGCAAGGCCAGCATGGACTGCACGGAGGCCTGTAGCTGTAAGGGGGGTAGACGGGGTTTATACACTGCAGCAAGGCCAGCATGGACTGCACGGAGGCCTGTAGCTGTAAGGGGGGTAGACGGGGTTTATACACTGCAGCAAGGCCAGCATGGACTGCACGGAGGCCTGTAGCTGTAAGGGGGGTAGACGGGGTTTATACACAGCAGCAAGGCCAGCATGGACTGCACGGAGGCCTGTAGCTGTAAGGGGGGTAGACGGGGTTTATACACTGCAGCAAGGCCAGCATGGACTGCACGGAGGCCTGTAGCTGTAAGGGGGGTAGACGGGGTTTATACACTGCAGCAAGGCCAGCATGGACTGCACGGAGGCCTGTAGCTGTAAGGGGGGTAGACGGGGTTTATACACTGCAGCAAGGCCAGCATGGACTGCACGGAGGCCTGTAGCTGTAAGGGGGGTAGACGGGGTTTATACACTGCAGCAAGGCCAGCATGGACTGCACGGAGGCCTGTAGCTGTAAGGGGGGTAGACGGGGTTTATACACTGCAGCAAGGCCAGCATGGACTGCACGGAGGCCTGTAGCTGTAAGGAGGGTAGACGGGGTTTATACACTGCAGCAAGGCCAGCATGGACTGCACGGAGGCCTGTAGCTGTAAGGAGGGTAGACGGGGTTTATACACTGCAGCAAGGCCAGCATGGACTGCACGGAGGCCTGTAGCTGTAAGGGGGGTAGACGGGGTTTATACACTGCAGCAAGGCCAGCATGGACTGCACGGAGGCCTGTAGCTGTAAGGGGGGTAGACGGGGTTTATACACTGCAGCAAGGCCAGCATGGACTGCACGGAGGCCTGTAGCTGTAAGGGGGGTAGACGGGGTTTATACACTGCAGCAAGGCCAGCATGGACTGCACGGAGGCCTGTAGCTGTAAGGGGGGTAGACGGGGTTTATACACTGCAGCAAGGCCAGCATGGACTGCACGGAGGCCTGTAGCTGTAAGGGGGGTAGACGGGGTTTATACACTGCAGCAAGGCCAGCATGGACTGCACGGAGGCCTGTAGCTGTAAGGAGGGTAGACGGGGTTTATACACTGCAGCAAGGCCAGCATGGACTGCACGGAGGCCTGTAGCTGTAAGGAGGGTAGACGGGGTTTATACACTGCAGCAAGGCCAGCATGGACTGCACGGAGGCCTGTAGCTGTAAGGGGGGTAGACGGGGTTTATACACTGCAGCAAGGCCAGCATGGACTGCACGGAGGCCTGTAGCTGTAAGGGGGGTAGACGGGGTTTATACACTGCAGCAAGGCCAGCATGGACTGCACGGAGGCCTGTAGCTGTAAGGGGGGTAGACGGGGTTTATACACTGCAGCAAGGCCAGCATGGACTGCACGGAGGCCTGTAGCTGTGTAAGGGGGGTAGACGGGGTTTATACACTGCAGCAAGGCCAGCATGGACTGCACGGAGGCCTGTAGCTGTAAGGGGGGT
The DNA here is from genome assembly GCA_964019135.1 of Arenicola marina. Classification (NCBI taxonomy): domain Eukaryota; kingdom Metazoa; phylum Annelida; class Polychaeta; family Arenicolidae; genus Arenicola; species Arenicola marina. Next base: position 35,025,747 of record OZ025257.1, on the reverse strand, counting down.
AGACGGGGTTTATACACAGCAGCAAGGCCAGCATGGACTGCACGGAGGCCTGTAGCTGTGTAAGGGGGGTAGACGGGGTTTATACACTGCAGCAAGGTCAGCATGGACTGCACGGAGGCCTGTAGCTGTGTAGTAAGGGGGGTAGACGGGGTTTATACACTGCAGCAAAGTCAGCATGGACTGCACGGAGGCCTGTAGCTGTGTAAGGGGGGTAGACGGGGTTTATACACTGCAGCAAGGCCAGCATGGACTGCACGGAGGCCTGTAGCTGTAAGGGGGGTAGACGGGGTTTATACACAGCAGCAAGGCCAGCATGGACTGCACGGAGGCCTGTAGCTGTAAGGGGGGTAGACGGGGTTTATACACTGCAGCAAGGCCAGCATGGACTGCACGGAGGCCTGTAGCTGTAAGGGGGGTAGACGGGGTTTATACACTGCAGCAAGGTCAGCATGGACTGCACGGAGGCCTGTAGCTGTGTAAGGGGGGTAGACGGGGTTTATACACTGCAGCAAGGCCAGCATGGACTGCACGGAGGCCTGTAGCTGTAAGGGGGGTAGACGGGGTTTATACACTGCAGCAAGGCCAGCATGGACTGCACGGAGGCCTGTAGCTGTAAGGGGGGTAGACGGGGTTTATACACAGCAGCAAGGCCAGCATGGACTGCACGGAGGCCTGTAGCTGTAAGGGGGGTAGACGGGGTTTATACACTGCAGCAAGGCCAGCATGGACTGCACGGAGGCCTGTAGCTGTAAGGGGGGTAGACGGGGTTTATACACTGCAGCAAGGCCAGCATGGACTGCACGGAGGCCTGTAGCTATAAGGGGGGTAGACGGGGTTTATACACTGCAGCAAGGCCAGCATGGACTGCACGGAGGCCTGTAGCTGTAAGGGGGGTAGACGGGGTTTATACACTGCAGCAAGGCCAGCATGGACTGCACGGAGGCCTGTAGCTGTAAGGGGGGTAGACGGGGTTTATACACTGCAGCAAGGCCAGCATGGACTGCACGGAGGCCTGTAGCTGTAAGGGGGGTAGACGGGGTTTATACACTGCAGCAAGGCCAGCATGGACTGCACGGAGGCCTGTAGCTGTAAGGGGGGTAGACGGGGTTTATACACTGCAGCAAGGCCAGCATGGACTGCACGGAGGCCTGTAGCTGTAAGGGGGGTAGACGGGGTTTATACACAGCAGCAAGGCCAGCATGGACTGCACGGAGGCCTGTAGCTGTAAGGGGGGTAGACGGGGTTTATACACTGCAGCAAGGCCAGCATGGACTGCACGGAGGCCTGTAGCTGTAAGGGGGGTAGACGGGGTTTATACACTGCAGCAAGGCCAGCATGGACTGCACGGAGGCCTGTAGCTGTAAGGGGGGTAGACGGGGTTTATACACTGCAGCAAGGCCAGCATGGACTGCACGGAGGCCTGTAGCTGTAAGGGGGGTAGACGGGGTTTATACACTGCAGCAAGGCCAGCATGGACTGCACAGAGGCCTGTAGCTGTAAGGGGGGTAGACGGGGTTTATACACTGCAGCAAGGCCAGCATGGACTGCACGGAGGCCTGTAGCTGTAAGGGGGGTAGACGGGGTTTATACACTGCAGCAAGGCCAGCATGGACTGCACGGAGGCCTGTAGCTGTAAGGGGGGTAGACGGGGTTTATACACTGCAGCAAGGCCAGCATGGACTGCACGGAGGCCTGTAGCTGTAAGGGGGGTAGACGGGGTTTATACACAGCAGCAAGGCCAGCATGGACTGCACGGAGGCCTGTAGCTGTAAGGGGGGTAGACGGGGTTTATACACAGCAGCAAGGCCAGCATGGACTGCACGGAGGCCTGTAGCTGTAAGGGGGGTAGACGGGGTTTATACACAGCAGCAAGGCCAGCATGGACTGCACGGAGGCCTGTAGCTGTAAGGGGGGTAGACGGGGTTTATACACAGCAGCAAGGCCAGCATGGACTGCACGGAGGCCTGTAGCTGTAAGGGGGGTAGACGGGGTTTATACACAGCAGCAAGGCCAGCATGGACTGCACGGAGGCCTGTAGCTGTAAGGGGGGTAGACGGGGTTTATACACAGCAGCAAGGCCAGCATGGACTGCACGGAGGCCTGTAGCTGTAAGGGGGGTAGACGGGGTTTATACACAGCAGCAAGGCCAGCATGGACTGCACGGAGGCCTGTAGCTGTAAGGGGGGTAGACGGGGTTTATACACTGCAGCAAGGCCAGCATGGACTGCACGGAGGCCTGTAGCTGTAAGGGGGGTAGACGGGGTTTATACACTGCAGCAAGGCCAGCATGGACTGCACGGAGGCCTGTAGCTGTAAGGGGGGTAGACGGGGTTTATACACTGCAGCAAGGCCAGCATGGACTGCACGGAGGCCTGTAGCTGTAAGGGGGGTAGACGGGGTTTATACACTGCAGCAAGGCCAGCATGGACTGCACGGAGGCCTGTAGCTGTAAGGGGGGTAGACGGGGTTTATACACTGCAGCAAGGCCAGCATGGACTGCACGGAGGCCTGTAGCTGTAAGGGGGGTAGACGGGGTTTATACACTGCAGCAAGGCCAGCATGGACTGCACGGAGGCCTGTAGCTGTAAGGGGGGTAGACGGGGTTTATACACTGCAGCAAGGCCAGCATGGACTGCACGGAGCCCTGTAGCTGTGTAAGGGGGGTAGACGGGGTTTATACACAGCAGCAAGGCCAGCATGGACTGCACGGAGGCCTGTAGCTGTAAGGGGGGTAGACGGGGTTTATACACTGCAGCAAGGCCAGCATGGACTGCAC